>CM074279.1:32215132-32225132 GCA_037194245.1 Opsariichthys bidens
TTATTGGATGATTTTGCGCGGGAATAAATCGCCTCAGTGTTTATATAGTGCAGGCGCGGGCGCGGCTACTACACCACATGAATGGGCGACTAGAGGAAGTTCCAGAAGACGGTTAAACATCACACGAATAGAAGAGAAAATAGATTAAAAAGAGCGGGATGGTGCCGTTTTCTCACAGAAAGAGAGTCAGAAGTTGATTTCGGATGATTTTTGTTGAACGCATCGCGGACGCGTTTTCGTACGCGTCTGGTTTGCGTCAGATGACGTTGCGTCGAGTAAATATAAACACAAATACTAGCTTTTATTTTCGCGTGCGGATAACAGTCAAATCAAGAAGAAAAAAAACCTTTTGATGAGGTTATAAAAAAAAAAAAAAAAAACACACACACACACACACCGAAGTCACACATACTCATTTCTTTTAGAAGACCACAACAAAGACGTGCACCCTAGCTGGTGATCAAGGGCGCCAGCGCGCGCTTTGACACACAGCCCAGACGCGCGCGCTTTTCTACCCAGATACAAACGCTCAAACGCGCTGACAAGCGCGGGCCACGCCCCCTCTGTGACGTGTCTGGAGCTTCTAAGTACGTGACTCGACACAGTAACTAACCACAGACCGGGCCTCGCGTAACGGGTCAAACGCCTCACAAATGCATAAGAAATAGTTTTATTTTCCGTCGGGACTCTGTTGAAGTGTCATTCAGAGTCGTCCACAGTTTTCTGGATGCGTTATTCCGCGAGAAAACAGCAGTATATGCGCGCGCGCCATATGGAGACACGTAAAGCTATTCCAATTAAGTCTCTTTTTCTAAAGAGGAACAGGAAGTCAGAAACACTATCTCATGCTTGCACCGCAGGCTTCCTCTTATCTTCATCTAGCGCCCAATGAGAATAAAATGACCCGAAAACGCATTGCATCTCATGCAAGAAAGCCTGGCTACATTTCTCTGCAAATGACAGTACAGTATAATGCATACTAAGTATGTTAGAGAGAAGAAATGATAGGGAGCGTAGAGATCTGGTGAGAGCTGGAAGGTCTACAAGGCTTGTTGATGGGAGGAACACACCAGAGCACGCTCACATTCTGACTCAGTTTTTATACTAGAGCGGTTGTGCATGAATCAGTAAAAGTTTAGAGAGTAGTATAAAACGCTTGCTTCAGTTGATACGTTTCCCCTTAATTTATCCATACTTAAGTCAGTGCATTAAGGAGTTTAATGTACACTTACCACAAAAACTGCCTGAGAATGGAGCTGCACTTGTGCGTAAAAGTTTCCATGTGACTTTGCGCCTGATGCGCACTCGAGTTCCACTGCGAATGCTCAAGATGTCCCCTGTTCCTCTTCTTTTTCCTTTGAAATAGTGGTTTCACGCGTGTTCTTCACTTGAGTCATTCATGTAGAGTCACAGGTCCACACACACACACACACACACACACACACACACACACACACACAGAGAGAGAGACTTTCTCTTGAGCGCTCTTGGTGACGCCCACTTCACCCGACACGGTTTGCCGCAACGATTCAAAATCTGTCTGTAGGTTGTGAATGAATAGAGTCTCAGTTAACGCCTTGACAACACTGACTTCAGTTTCCTGCGCAAAACAATCTGTTTAATTACTCCGTGATGCATTGGGCACAATGAGCTAATTGTGTGTGTGTGCCAAAAAAAAATGGGGGGGTTGGTGACCTGGCATGAAACTTTTAGACTTTTTCCAAAAAAATGTAAGAGGAAATGCACACAAGCATTGACTACAGGTTGCCATGACATGATCTTAAACTCATAATTATCCATGCAGTTTTTATGGGACATTGAAATAATGATGTCACACTGCAGGACTTTTTGATTTGATTTTTTTGCAGTCAAATTTTATTTACAAGTGTAACCAAAGTGCAGTACCGAACCTCCAGACTTTATAGGCAGATGCATCTGTGTGCCGTCAGCATAACACTGAAACGAAATGCTGCATTTAAAAAAAACAAAAACAAAAATAGAACCAAGAGGAAGCGTTTACAATGAAAATGGTCCCAAAATAGAACCCTGAGGTACCCCACATGTGATAGAAGGTATTGATGAGGAAACGTTTCCAAGTTTAACACAAAAAGTTTTATTTTGAAGCTTAGAGCAGTTCCTTGTATGTCCACGTACTGTCTTGAACTTTCAATTAAAATAAAATGGTCCCAAAATAGAACCTTGAGGTACCCCACATGTGATAGAAGGTATTGATGAGGAAGTTTCCAATTTTAACACAAAAGGTTTTATTTTGAAGCTGAGCAGTTCCTTGTATGCCCACGTATGGTCTTAAACTTTCAAACAAATAAAATGGTCTCAAAATAGAACCTTGAGGTACCCCACATGTGCTAGAAGGTATTGATGAGGAAACGTTTCCAAGTTTAACACAAAAGGTTTTATTTTGAAGCTTAGAGCAGTTCCTTGGATGCCCACGTACTGTCTTGAACTTTCAATTAAAATAAAATGGTCCCAAAATAGAACCTTGAGGTACCCCACATGTGATAGAAGGTATTGATGAGGAAACGTTTCCACTGTTAACACAAAAGGTTTTATTTTGAAGCTGAGCAGTTCCTTGTATGCCCACGTATGGTCTTAAACTTTCAAACAAATAAAATGGTCTCAAAATAGAACCTTGAGGTACCCCACATGTGCTAGAAGGTATTGATGAGGAAACGTTTCCAAGTTTAACACAAAAGGTTTTATTTTGAAGCTTAGAGCAGTTCCTTGGATGCCCACGTACTGTCTTGAACTTTCAATTAAAATAAAATGGTCCCAAAATAGAACCTTGAGGTACCCCACATGTGATAGAAGGTATTGATGAGGAAACGTTTCCACTGTTAACACAAAAGGTTTTATTTTGAAGCTTAGAGCAGTTCCTTGGATGCCCACGTACGGTCTTGAACTTTCAATTAAAATAAAATGGTCCCAAAATAGAACCTTGAGGTACCCCACATGTGATACAAGGTATTGATGAGGAAACGTTTCCACTGTTAACACAAAAGGTTTTATTTTGAAGCTTAGAGCAGTTCCTTGTATGCCAAAGTACTGTCTTATACTTTCAACTAAAATAAAATGGTCCCAAAATAGAACCTTGAGGTACCCCACATGTGCTAGAAGGTATTGATGAGGAAACGTTTCCAAGTTTAACACAAAAGGTTTTATTTTGAAGCTTCGAGCAGTTCCTTGTATGCCAAAGTACAGTCTTAAACTTTAAAATAAAATGGTCCCAAAATAGAACCTTGAGGTACCCCACATGTGCTAGAAGGTATTGATGAGGAAGTTTCCAATTTTAACACAAAAGGTTTTATTTTGAAGCTGAGCAGTTCCTTGTATGCCCACATACTGTCTTAAACTTTCAAATAAATAAAATGGTCTCAAAATAGAACCTTGAGGTACCCCACATGTGCTAGAAGGTATTGATGAGGAAACGTTTCCAAGTTTAACACAAAAGGTTTTATTTTGAAGCTGAGCAGTTCCTTGTATGCCCACGTACTGTCTTGAACTTTCAATTAAAATAAAATGGTCTCAAAATAGAACCTTGAGGTACCCCACATGTGATAGAAGGTATTGATGAGGAAGTTTCCAATTTTAACACAAAAGGTTTTATTTTGAAGCTGAGCAGTTCCTTGTATGCCCACGTATGGTCTTAAACTTTCAAACAAATAAAATGGTCTCAAAATAGAACCTTGAGGTACCCCACATGTGCTAGAAGGTATTGATGAGGAAACGTTTCCAAGTTTAACACAAAAGGTTTTATTTTGAAGCTTAGAGCAGTTCCTTGGATGCCCACGTACGGTCTTGAACTTTCAATTAAAATAAAATGGTCCCAAAATAGAACCTTGAGGTACCCCACATGTGATACAAGGTATTGATGAGGAAACGTTTCCACTGTTAACACAAAAGGTTTTATTTTGAAGCTTAGAGCAGTTCCTTGTATGCCAAAGTACTGTCTTATACTTTCAACTAAAATAAAATGGTCCCAAAATAGAACCTTGAGGTACCCCACATGTGATACAAGGTATTGATGAGGAAACGTTTCCAATTTTAACACAAAAGGTTTTATTTTGAAGCTTCGAGCAGTTCCTTGTATGCCAAAGTACAGTCTTAAACTTTAAAATAAAATGGTCCCAAAATAGAACCTTGAGGTACCCCACATGTGCTAGAAGGTATTGATGAGGAAACGTTTCCAAGTTTAACACAAAAGGTTTTATTTTGAAGCTGAGCAGTTCCTTGTATGCCCACGTACTGTCTTGAACTTTCAATTAAAATAAAATGGTCTCAAAATAGAACCTTGAGGTACCCCACATGTGATAGAAGGTATTGATGAGGAAACGTTTCCAATTTTAACACAAAAGGTTTTATTTTGAAGCTGAGCAGTTCCTTGTATGCCCACGTACTGTCTTAAACTTTCAAATAAATAAAATGGTCTCAAAATAGAACCTTGAGGTACCCCACATGTGCTAGAAGGTATTGATGAGGAAACGTTTCCAAGTTTAACACAAAAGGTTTTATTTTGAAGCTGAGCAGTTCCTTGTATGCCCACGTACTGTCTTAAACTTTCAAATGAATAAAATGGTCTCAAAATAGAACCTTGAGGTACCCCACATGTGATAGAAGGTATTGATGAGGAAACGTTTCCAATTTTAACACAAAAGGTTTTATTTTGAAGCTGAGCAGTTCCTTGTATGCCCACGTACTGTCTTAAACTTTCAAATAAATAAAATGGTCTCAAAATAGAACCTTGAGGTACCCCACATGTGCTAGAAGGTATTGATGAGGAAACGTTTCCAAGTTTAACACAAAAGGTTTTATTTTGAAGCTGAGCAGTTCCTTGTATGCCCACGTACTGTCTTGAACTTTCAATTAAAATAAAATGGTCTCAAAATAGAACCTTGAGGTACCCCACATGTGATAGAAGGTATTGATGAGGAAACGTTTCCAATTTTAACACAAAAGGTTTTATTTTGAAGCTGAGCAGTTCCTTGTATGCCCACGTACTGTCTTAAACTTTCAAATAAATAAAATGGTCTCAAAATAGAACCTTGAGGTACCCCACATGTGCTAGAAGGTATTGATGAGGAAACGTTTCCAAGTTTAACACAAAAGGTTTTATTTTGAAGCTGAGCAGTTCCTTGTATGCCCACGTATGGTCTTAAACTTTCAAATAAATAAAATGGTCTCAAAATAGAACCTTGAGGTACCCCACATGTGCTAGAAGGTATTGATGAGGAAACGTTTCCAAGTTTAACACAAAAGGTTTTATTTTGAAGCTGAGCAGTTCCTTGTATGCCCACGTATGGTCTTAAACTTTCAAATAAATAAAATGGTCTCAAAATAGAACCTTGAGGTACCCCACATGTGATACAAGGTATTGATGAGGAAACGTTTCCAAGTTTAACACAAAAGGTTTTATTTTGAAGCTTAGAGCAGTTCCTTGTATGTCTACGTACTGTCTTGAACTTTCAATTGAAATGAAATGGTGCCAAAATAGAACCTTGAGGTACCCCACATGTGATAGAAGGTATTGATGAGGAAGTTTCCAATTTTAACACAAAAGGTTTTATTTTGAAGCTCAGAGCAGTTCCTTGGATGCCCACGTACTGTCTTAAACTTTCAACAAAAATGAAATAATCAATCGTATCAAACGTTGAGGTATCTAGCTAAACTAAGGCAACATTTGCTATGACCGGATCTAAAACCAGATGAAAAGGTGATTAAAATAAACCAATAGTGATCTAAAAACATTCTCTTTTCCTTAAAGGTTTCACCCAAAAATCACATTTCTGTCATTAATTACTCATCCTCACGTCGTTCCACATCCGTCAGACCTTCTTTCATCTTCAGAACACAAAGATATTTAGATTTTATCCATTGAAAGCGACGAAATTATCGTCATTCAAGGTCCAGAAAAGTGGTGAAAACATTAGAAAATAGTCAATCTGACTACAGCAGTTCAACCTTAATATTATGAAGCGACAAGATTACTTTTGCGCGCAAAGAACGAAACAAAAACAACGACTTTATTCAACAAATTCGTCTCTCCCGTCATTCTCATACGGCATTTACGTTGGAGCGCTTCCAGGTTCTATGTTAGTTCTATACTATACTGTACTGTACTGAGCCGGCGTTTGGACGCAAACATGGAAGCTCTGCAATGTAAGAGACGAATTTGTTGAATAAAATCGTTATTTTTGTTTTGTTTTTGCCCACAAAAAGTATTCTAGTCGCTTCACAACATTAAGGCTGCAACCATGTTGACTATTAATGATTAGTGCTTTTCTGGACCTTGAATGTGGTGATTTTGTTGCGAAATAAAAATAAAAAAAACCTCGGATTTCATCAAAAAAAAATCTTAATGTGTGTTCTGAAGACGAACGAAGGTCTTACAGAGACATGAGGATGAGTAATTAATGATAGAAATTAGATTTTTGGGTGAACTAACATTCATGAAATGAAAATCCATGTTGGTCGACTCACCAGTCGGAGTTCTTAATGGCAGCATCGTAAAGTGTGGGAAGCGAAATGTGAAAGAATTTGGGTGTGTATGGGAATTTAAACTGCCTGAAAACTTGCTACTGCACGTTTTAAATGCTTTAAATGCTCAAGGAGACTTAAATTAATCACCTCCATTGAAATGCAATCACTACTACATAACATAATACTTCCCCACATTGTACCTTTGAACATATTGTGATGTCACAGCAGAACAAAGGGAAGTCCTCCCTTCATCCTGACATGACTAATCATGCCAAATATAGACGCGGGGCAGCGGACCATGGGAATATCCGATCACGTTTGTGCACAGACTTCATTGTACCAGCGAGGACTTGCCAAAGAAGCTGCATTCGAAGACAAATATTTTGAATATGACACTGTTTTCAAAGCATGAAAAATATTAAAAACATCCCAAAAAGGCGGACCACAAGACCGCACCACATCATCGTTCACATTCCAAACATCCCACGTCTGGTATCACAGTTCGCCCTCCTTCCTGAAAAACAGAATGAGAGTCAAAAACTGGTGGAATCAAAGTTAAAACGATTCCGTTTCAGATAAACAGATTCTTCCAAACCTCACAAATGAGCTTGAAACGTCCCGCCGGATTCTCACGGTTGAAGCTTCAGGAATCACGGGCGTCACTGTTCAGGAATGTCCAGACACGTGAGCGGGCAGATTTCCTTCTTCCAGACTTTACACGTGGCCTGCCGAAGGTTTTCGCGGCCTTCAGGGCGGAGGTTGAACTATAGCTGCGATCATTTGCCATATTCCCGAGGGAATCCGGCAGAAATGAAGCGCTCGAACGCTCACCACACAAGAGTTTATCTGATCAAAGAGCACTGGCAGAATCACGTCGCATGGGTTTCCTGAACAAGGCACTGGCATACCAATGCCCAGCCACCCTTTACGATACTCCCAACCACACAGGAAGCACAATAGAGAAGTAGAGAGACTGTGCGAAACTCTGAATACACTTTAACAAGGGGTGCACTCCAGACAAATGTAATGCAGTTTTAAAGCTAACTTCTGTGCTGAATGGACCTCCGATCTCGACATTTGAACCAATGGCGCGAGGATCTGAAACGTGTCTGAAAAGTTTATCACGCTCGTCGCCGATAGCGCCATAGAAAATGCACTCTTGAATAACTTCCTCTGTCGTCGCTTTCGAATCTCATTCACACTTCTGTCTCATTTACCATCATCTTCACAACACGTTTGAATAATTCCTTGATGTGCGAGGCACTGCGAGAACGTCGGTTTGGTGAATTTTTTGTCAGGTACGACATTTTCCAATCGAAAAATTTTCCTCTTATGAACCGAGCATTCAGCGCCAAAGTCACGGGATCTATCGAAGTTTCGAACTTGTGACGCAACGAAGCCTCGTTTACCGAAATCACGTGACTCTGAATCACTGATTCGAAACGAAAGATTCGTGAAGCTTCGTGTTTTGAAATCGTCCATCACTAGAAATTGCTGAATAAAGTCGTTATTTTTTTTAGTCGTTATTCTCGTCGCTTTATAACATTAAGGTTGAACCACTGTAGTCACATGACCTGTTTTAAATATGTTTTAGTATAGAGACTCACTGAACCATCGGATTTCATCAATTCTGAAGATGAACGAAGGTCTTACGGTTGAAGAACCACATGAGGAATTAATGACTGAAGTTTCATTTTTGGGTGAATTAACCCTTTGAGAGAAAATTAAATCATTGGTCATATTGCAGAGCAAAAAGGGTCTCATATCCTTCTGCAGACTTTATATCACTTCACATGTGTTGAACAGCGAGAGGACTTTCACTTCAGTGTGGTTTAGTTTAGTAAAATAGTCACACAGTAACTGAAAGCAGTATTCAAAGCACAGTAAAGCCCGAGCTATTTTAAACGGCAACGTGGCTATTCAAATACTGTGGAATGTGCGAGGGCGTGTGGTCATGTGTTCCTGGCAGTGGGGTGGTTTTCATTTATACAGGAATGCTCGAGCGATACTTGTTTTGCTGAGCCACAGTAAATAAAGGGAAAGACAGCAGAGCAGTGTGGAGGACAAGCAGATGTATATTCAAACTAGATCTTTACATATCTTGATGGAAATGTGAAGGAGGGACGCCCATGGTCTCTCGTGATGATTCAGTATCCCTCCACGAGAGTCTGATCACTTCGTGAACAGTTATTTATGAAAAGTTTTTTCCTCTAATAAATCGTGAGTCATCAGACCTAACATTAACGTTTTTAAATTAATGCATTTACATCTCCAAAATAATGTGGAAACAACATAAAGATGGTACATTTGAAATATTTGTTTAATGGCATCTTTCTAAACACGATGAATTAGAGCTAAATATATATAACAGCAATCTTTACATAAACCCCATTATAATAGATGTCACGTCTGCCTGCGCCTTTAATACATCAGGGGTTAAACTCTAAAGGTTTTGTTCTACTGGTCCAGTCGGGTCAGATTTTTACCTGTCCTTCTAAAACGCTTAAAATACTTATAGTTCTTGACACATGTGACCTTGTAAACCGTGCTTTAAGGTTTTCAGGCAGATCTAACAGGTAAATACAGAAACTGAACAATCAAATACCGCATGAATGTGATCCATATTAAAGATATTAAAGTTCATCAGAGAAGAAGTGAGTGATTTTCTTCTTATTTGATTAACATTAATGACACAGGATTATTAGGCTGCTGTCACTTTAAGAGCGGACGCACAAACATCCTAATTTCTCACAACTCTTTCCGTCCATTTAAAGGGTTAATTCACCCAAAAATGATAATTCAGTCATTAATTCCTCACTCGTAAGATCTTCGATCATCTTCAGAACACAAATGAAGATATTTTTGATGAAATCCGATGCTTCAGTGAGTCTCTTTTGATGAACACTTTGAGACACTAAAACATATTTAAAACAGGTCATGTGACTACAGTGGTTCAACCTTAACGTTATAAAGCGACGAGAATAACGACTAAAAAATAACGACTTTATTCAACAGTATCTAGTGATGGACGATTTCAAAACACTGATTCATGAAGCTTCACGAATCTTTTGCGTGAATCAAACTGCCAAAGTCTCGTGATTTCTGTAAACGAGGCTTCGTTGCGTCAATAAGTGTTTCGAAACGTTTCGAAATGTCAGTGATTCGATTCACTGATTCGAAACAAAAGATTCATAAAGTTGAACAAAGTCGTTATTTTGCCACACAAAAAGTATTTTTCTTCATAATATTAAAGTTGAATCACTGCAGTCACATGATCTGATTTAAATACGTTTAAGTAGCTTTAGTGTAAATTATCTTACTGTCAATAGAGACTCACTGAACCATCGGATTTCATCAAAAATATCTTCATTTGTGTTCTGAAGATGAACGAAGGTCTTACGGGTGAAGAACCACACGAGGAATTAATGACTGAAGTTTCATTTTTGGGATAATAAGAGTGAAAATGGCAACACGCCGACTCATTCATGTCCTGGTGCAGTTATTG
>CM074279.1:32230132-32260132 GCA_037194245.1 Opsariichthys bidens
TTCAAGATGTTCATGTCTTTCTTTCTTCAGTCGAAGTGGTTTTTGAGGAAAACACTCCAGGGTTTTCCTCCATATAGTGGACTTCAATGGGGTTCAACGGGTCAGTTTCAGTGCAGCTTCAAAGACTCTACATGATCCAGACGAGGAATAAGAGTCTGATCTAGAGAAACCATCGCACATTTTATACAAAAAAAAACTTTTTTAACCTCAAATGCTCGTCTTGCACTGCTCTGATGCGCCACGCATCACGTCATCACGCTGGAAAGGTCAAGACGAGCATTTGTGGTTTAAAAACCTTTTCCACTGATGGACATCTTGGATGACATGGAGGAGAGTGAATTAATTAGTGAACTAAGTCGTATTATTGTGTGATATGAATATTGTTTTGCTGTTAGAATATTATGCCATTAGTTTAGAAACGATCTCCGTTGATGGTGACGTTCGTGTTAAATGTTCTGCAGCGAGGTTCCAGAAGTCATCCGCTCTTCGACCTCATACAGAGGGAAAGAAATGACAATAAACCGACTTTGATGTATATACTTTTGAAACCGAAAGCTTTTATTTGTGGTGGCGCCCGCTCACCTGCTGAGCTCACATTATAAAAGTATTTACTATAAACACATTTCCCGTTTGTTTCTACACAACGAGGGGGCGAGTCGCATTATTGCGTGTTGTGTTTGGCAACATGCAAGATCGTGTGCAGAGATCTCACAGAAGAGCGTTTGAGACGTGATTTTGATTTTTATCTTTTTGATTTGAGCCTTTTGAACAGGAATGTGTTTTATTTTAGCGTGTAAAGTTGTCTAAATCCATGCATTACTATCCCTTTCAAGTAGAATTGCACGTACCGTTTCTTGCAAAGGTTTACGGTTTAGTTTACATGGTCATGACGAGAGACTTCATCGCACTGTTCTCATATTAAGTCGTTTATTTTTTTATATTTTAGCGTTTATGCACGTGCAAAGCTTGGCCACTTTCATTCTAAGTGTAACTAATAAGGGTAAGAAAGGTGGCAGCTTTAGAGTTAATTTTATCATGAAGATTTAGGGAAAAACTAATCTCAGACTCAGAAATACTCATATTCAAGGGCCAGTTGTTCCAAAAGTTTCATCTGGATCAGAATGATCTGGACTTGAAATCCCAAGTTTTTGCTATCCAGGATGAGGCAATCCATTTGACTTTTGTGCTGACTTTCCGAAGCACCTTTCAGATGACCAAATCTGGATTACTAGAGCTCTACGGAGTCCCTAAAGGGACATGGTCATAGAAAGAATATAAGATGGGCGAAAAAACATTTCAATGCGGTTTTGTTCCCTCGCAGAATCTCTAATGATTGTGCCAATGTAGTTTACAAACACTTTGGATTAAATCAGATATTTTTGTTTGATATTTACGGCTGTTTGGGGATTATTTTATGGCACCATTCTTTCAGTAATGTTACCAAAAGAGGCTAAATATGTAGCCTAATGTCTACCTCTAATTTATTACTGACAACTCTCCTAAATCATTTTTCAATAACACGAGAAGGATCCTGGCAATAAAACCAGAACATTCCTTTAAGATGGAAATAACCCATAATAATCCTCTAAAAAAAGCCATAAACATAAAAACCGTTCTAGTAAACATCGATGTAGAAACTCTTAGTCACAGATGTTTGAGAAGAAAATATGAATTACTGCACAATTGCATCGTGCAATGTGTGAAATCGAGGCCTTTCACTTTACCCAAACAGGTTTTAAACGATCAAGTTGAAATTTAGTCTCTGACAGCGATCCACGTCTTTCCTTACAAAAGGCACACTGGCAGACCTTCAGCTCTGGAGGGACGTGAACGCTTTTTTTCCGACGGCACAAACCGAGTGCTTTTCCTTAAAACAACATGTTTACGCTCTCACATGCTTCATGTTTTCCGAGGCTCTGCAGAAGTACTCGGCGAAGGAGACCAAAGCGGCGTCTGACGTGAAGGTTGAGATGGCCTCGGGCTGCGTAGGAGACAAAAGAGTGGGAGGGGAGGGAAAAAAAACGGCTCATTGACATGGAAAAAAAAAACACACATTATTCTGCATTAATCCAATTAGGAACACAAGACCCACTGCAAACATCCGGAAATATCTATATACCTTTATCCGCTGTGTTTGCATGGACTGTTTAA
This sequence comes from Opsariichthys bidens, assembly GCA_037194245.1. NCBI lineage: Eukaryota > Metazoa > Chordata > Actinopteri > Cypriniformes > Xenocyprididae > Opsariichthys > Opsariichthys bidens. The sequence continues at coordinate 32,232,284 of CM074279.1, forward strand.
CGCTCGACTTATATGATAGCTTTACAAACAGACACATGACACCGTAAATATTGACAGACGTCAATCCAGTTTGTGGACAGAAGCTCGTTCGGTAATATTTCGAGCACACAGACCGACCTTAAAAGTGCGAACTTCAGCGCTTCTATTGTTGAGGTTGGGGGCCAGCAAACTCTTCCAGCCTTGAGGGTCGTCCTTGTACGGGAGCTGTCCGGCACGCAGCTTCACGTAGAGAATGCCGTCTCTGGATAGGATGGATCTAGAAAACAGAAGTGCTCACAATTCACTTAACCCTCATGTGCCGTTCGGGATGTTTTCATCCACTGTGGGGAATTTTTGAGTCTTGATTTGGCCGTAACTTTCAGCAAATGGAATGATTTTTGGTGACAAATCTTATTTTGACACATATTTTGGGAAAATGCTTTGAAAATGTTCAAAAACTCAACAGGACTCTGTGGGCAGATTCACCACCCTTGATTTTAACAGCTTTAAAAATGTATCAGATCAATATTTTTTTTTGCTTAAATCTATTAATCAACCTCAGTCCTGATCAAAACTACTAAATTAAAAAAAATAAAATCAGGATTTTAACTCTTTAATTGCCAAATTCATAAATGATGTCACTGATTTGGGAAAAAAACGTGTCGAAGATTAGAAACAACATTGTTAGTTTTTGTGCAGCATCAGATTTTAATGTTTTAAAGAGTTAAAATCCTGATTTTTTGTTTTAAATTCAGTAGTTTTGATCAGGACTGAGGGTGATTAATAGATTTAAGCAAAAAAAAATTGAACAAAATATTGAACTGATACATTTTTAAAGCAGTTAAAATCAAGGGTGGTGAATTTGCCCACAGAGTCCTGTTGAGTTTTTGAACATTTTCAAAGCATTTTCCCAAAATATGTGTCAAAATAAGATTTGTCACCAAAATCATTCCATTTGCTGTTGTGAATTTGAACAATGCACAAGGGTTAAGTTCCGTTGCAAAATCTAGTGAGCTGTCTTGCTGTCTACATAGGGAGCTGCCTTGTAAAGCACAATTATGAACTGAAATGCAACTTACTAAACATGTGACGCACGAATAGAGCCGATTTTGATTGGTTGGAGACATCGTAAAGCATAAAACTACACTAAGATTTTTTTTTGAGAGAGAATGCATTATTTGATCAAAAATACAGTAAAAACAGTAATATTATTATTATTAAAATTTTAAAGCATCATTTTCTATTTGAATATATTTTATATCCAGTGATCAGAGCTGAATTTTCAGCATCAGTGTCACACGATCCTTCAGAAATCGATGATGTGATGCTCAAGGATCATTTATGATTGAAAACGGTTCATATTTCTGTTGAAATGGTCACACGTTTTATTTGTCAGGATGCTTTCATGAGTAGAAAGTTTAAAAGGCCAGTATTTATTTAAGATAGAAATCTTTTGAACCATTATACATGCATTTCAGCATTGTGGAGGATTTCACTGACATGCATTCTGGGATTGCTTCATCTTGAGGAACCGGTGATGCTCCTTAGATTGCAAAAAGAAGTTGCCGTCTACCTATTAGGGAAAGTCTTTGTGTCTGGACGTCAAAATACTGTCTAGATAGACAGCTCACTAGGTTTTGGAACGAAGCTCCAAAGTTCAGACTTACTGCAGATGATGAGTTCCTTTACTGATGTCGATGTTTAGCTCCCAATATCGTGGACCTTTTACCTTAATCTGGAAGCATTGAGGAAAAAAAGGTCAGACTTGGGGAGTTCATATGAGCTGTACTTGGAAGTGGAAGTTTAATGAGTTACTCGTTTCAGAAGGTGAAGTTCAGGCAGCATAGTGGGAGCCATCAACTCCACGGTCGTCTCCTCGTACCACTGCGTCTCCTATTAAACATACCACACGCATGCACAGACAGATTAGACGTGCATCACGACGTATACGTCTGCTATGAGGGACTCTATGCCTGCGTGAGCAAAGACGTCTTTGTAATTGCCGCGAACAGCTGGTTCCCTTCCTTTGGCTGTCGTCATGTAATTGAAAAGATGAGTCCTCTCAAAGCAGCAGGGGAGACACGGTCAGACGCCACGGTCAACCTTCAACAGTCCTTCGCCGTGTTTATCGCCCAAGAATCTCTTTGATGTGGCCTGATGGCTTCACATGCAATGCGATGGGGCTAGTGCTAATTACAGACTTCAACAACAAACGGCATTAAGGCTAATTTTAGCAAGTGAAATGCAATTTGAATAAAGAGCCGGAAAGGATTCTTGAATGTGAGTTTGCAGTGCACTTTTGAGGAGGCTTTTTGGACGTGAAAGTGCAGGGTTGAAGGTCAAATTCATTCTTAAACGATTAGTTGAAGTCTGTGTCATCCAAGACGTTCATGTCTTTCTTTCTTCAGTCGAAGGAGATCATTCCAGGGTTTTCCTCCATATAGTGGAGTTCAATGGGTTCAACGGGTCCAAATGTCAGTTTCAGTGCAGCTTCAAAGACTCTACATGATCCAGACGAGAAATAAGAGTCTGATCTAGAGAAACCATCGCACATTTTATACAAAAATAAACTTTTTATCCACAAATGCTCGTCTTGCACTGCTCTGATGCGCCACACATCACGTCATCACGTTGGAAAGGTCATGTGACGTAGGAGGAAGTACCGATCCTGTCTTTACAAAGATGAAATCAAACGGCCTTTACAAAACAGGTAAAACAACGATGTTGGAGGAGAAAATGAGATGTTTTTCGCCCCATCGCGGTACTTCCACCTACGCGTGACCTTTCCAACGTGATTACATAATGTGTGGTGCAGCGCAAGATGAGTATTTGTGGTTAAAAGTGTATAATATTTATTTATTTATTTTTCAGTCATGATCAGACTCTTATTTCTCGTCTGGATCATGTAGAGTCTTTGAAGCTGCACTGAAACTGACATTTGGAGCCGTTGAACCCCATTGAAGTCCACTATATGGAGAAAAATTTCCTCTTCATTTCTTTTCCACTGAAGAAAGAAAGACATGAACATCTTGGATGACATGGAGGAGAGTGAATTATCAGGAAATTTGAATTCTGAAGTAAAATAATCGCTAATATAAAACCTAAAAGCTTATTCAAAAAATGAATAATAATAATAGTATATAAGTAAAATAACACCGGCTGTAAGGCACGCGCAGTACATACCTTGTAGGTGACATCTAGCAGAGCGTAGCAGGGTTTGAGAGTGTCCACGTCAACAGGCACCAGCAGACGAGGTTCTGCTGCGAGCACAGCCAGGTGGCGCAACGCCTGGAGGTGATACCTTCAAAGAAGAACAGGAACATATGTTCAGGAGAATCAAAACAAGCCGATTTACACTCCCATCCGCCAGCTCGACACATAACCGGTTGTAGTTAGAAACTCTGAAGCACATGTTTCAAACACTGTAAAGTCAAAGGTTTATTGTCATCTCTTTTCTTTATGGTAATAGCAGAAATGAAAAGCAGTCTCCTCAGAAAGTATGGTCCATTCTGGGCCGACTGACCGGTCTCGTCTGCAGCGCTTCATCAGAACCAGCATTAACGTCTGGAGCAGTGTGAGCTACAGGAGCTCGTCTGTCGGATCGGACCACCCGTGACCCTGGTTCACCACTTTCGATAGACGCTGACCACTGCAGACCGGGAACACCCACAAGAGCTGCAGTTCTGGAGATGTTCTGACCCGGTCGTCTAACATCACAATCTGGCCCTCGTCAAATTCTTCCTGCTTCTAACGTCAACTTTGAGGACACAATGGTGCCTAATATATTCCAGCACTAACAGATGATGAAGAGCTCATCAGTGTTCTTCACGTCAGCGGTCAGCTGTGCATCGTAGGTGAAAAATAGTATGTGAGCCGAGAACCATTTCCAAATTCATAGTATTCATAAAACTCTTTCCGGTGAGACTGAAATGCGCGCACAATGGACACTTTACTATCCCATGATGCCACGGGAAAAGATTTGAATCTGATGTTGTGGGTCACATGACAATGACAACATCAGATAAAGTGTGTTCATTCAGACGATATGTTCTATACTTTCCGGTGTGAGCCAAGAAGGGCTGCAACAACTTATCGATAACGACATTCGTTAATTATCGATTGGTCGTGTCTGCTCACCGTCGCATCAAATTGAACATTTCTATGCATAAAATGCATGTAAAAATAGTGGAGGAAACAGAATGAGCTGCTGCAGGAAAAGTGCGTGATCCAAAGCTGCCCAAAACATGGGACGTCTTTATTTTAAACTTCAAACGTAATGTTTATAATAGCTTGTGTGTGCCATTTAATGTGTTACTAAACGTTTCCTTTGATTTTACGGTTATATCCTTATCTAAGTGTTACAAATTCATGAGAGTATTTCCATTTTGATACGGATATACTTACTATATCTATATATATCTATTTATATACATCTATCTATCTATCTATATCTCTATCTATCTATCTATCTATCTATCTATCTATCTATCTATCTATCTATCTATCTATCTATCTATCTATCTATCTATCTATCTATCTATCTGTCTGTCTGTCTGTCTGTCTGTCTATATATCTATCTGTCTATCTATCTATATCTCTATCTATCTATCATCTGATCATATCTATCTATCCATCCATCTATATCTATATATATAAATATATGTTTTTATAGCATAAGGTGTGGAATAGTTCGTTTTGTCAATAAAATAAAAAGAAAATAGGGCTTTTTATCCGATTAATCAGAGATAATCTGCCAACTAATCGATGATTTCCGAAAATAAACTCAACATTATTTCTGTAAAATGTTTCATTTGAAAAGTGTTTCTTTAAAATAAATGGCACTCGCTTTGTTTTGTCATCGAGTGCAAACACATTCACGCATTTTAAAGTGTGACTTTTGCTTTTGGGTCTATATATGTATAAAAAGACACGCAGACACCTTGTAGATAAACACACTCATGATACTGGGTAACAAGTCTCATTTACAGTGAAAACGAAAGTGGTTTTGCTCAGAAGTGAAGAAACTACAGCCATATATGTGACGTGTGTGTGTGTGTGTGTTAGCAGTGTGACAACCTGTTGTCTGTGCTGTGAGCAGGAAAATGAGGATAAAGCGCACAAAGGAGGGCAGCAATGGCCGAGTTGGAGGTGCTGAGGGTGTACCTGTGGAAAAAAACAAAAAAAAAGGTCAGTCTTGATTCGGTTTTTGATCGACAGCATATTGTAAATCGCCAAACAATGCATGTGAACGGTCATCGGAAAGTTGACAAACAATGGACGCACACGCAGCGCGTTCAATTGTGCCAGGAGGCAGTATTTCAGAGTGCGTGTGACACACGCAATTGTGTTGCGAGGGGTAAATTGGTCATCCATTGTTCACCGGTACTATTTGTGCTCTTTCAAAGGCTTCACTTAAAAATAATGGGCGAGTTGAAGAGTGCACTCGAACAGGTTCCGACAGGACGAGAGGCTCTTACTGTGCCTTTTATTGACCTGGTTAGAGGTCACATTATTTTGCTTTAAAATGGCTCAAGAGCCCATGTACCGGCCCTCCACACCACCTGCATCACACGTGCATTTCCATACATTTGTTATATGCCATTTTTCTCACATCTACAGCAGCGAGAATGTAGGGTGGCGTGTGGCATTTTTGGCTAAGGTAAATTATGGGAGATGCTTAAATGACAAAAAAACTCTTTTACAAGAGGGATTATAAGCCCCCAGAATGTGTCTCAGCTCAGATTATCGCTTGCCAAATTTGCCTCTATTTGGGTGTGAGCAAAAACACGCCGTTTTTGTGCGTGTCCCTTTAAATGCAAATGAGCTGCTGCTCCAGAAGAGGGCGGAGCTTCAACAGCTCAACAACAACAAAGCTGGAGAATCTCACGCAGACAAAACGAGGATTGTCAGTAACTGTGTTCAATCCAGCGTTGAATTGACTCTTCTGCTTCTCTAAAGCAGCCCGACACGGCCCCGCCCCCTTTGTGGCGTGTTCTCAGGGGCGGGGTTTATGTAAATTTTTAGAGTCAGTGATGTCACCAACTCAGGAAGAAGCTCGTTGTAGTTTGTTTAAAAAGCGAAAATCTCTCTCTTTGCATTGAACTTTGAGTGTCGTAACTTTGCATGTTGTTTATGATGCAATAATTACGCACTAACTAAAGTAAAAAGAAACTGTAATCATAATCAAGCGTGAATGACATGAGGATGAGTAAATGATGACAGAATTCATTTGTGGATGAATGCATTAATTAGCATAAAATAAAATGTGGGGTCAAAGGTGATAAAGAAGCCATTTCGAAACAGAGGAAGTACTACGATAAAAGTGATGCTTTATCTGTGGTTTTAAATTATATGAAGTGCAGCTGACTGTTCTCATGCTTTGTACAGCAACAACCTTTGCCCTGAGGAATCATTCACGCTTGTGTGGGATGAGTTTAATACAGCACTGAAGGAATGAGTCCTTGAACCCACAAACGCATTTTTTTGACCCATCAAGTCAATATTTTTGGTTTAATATCTGAAATAAGGTCCGGTTTGAACAAGCTCAAGATATTTCATGCTTTGTTATGTAATTTTATAATGCGCTATATTAATTGTGATGCTTGCCTTAAACATTACGGTATGGGAAAAGAGGAACTCTTGATCTGATGTCAATTTTATATATTTCATTGAATGATATTGGTATCATTTAAAGCTCCACTAACCTCCCTCCGCCCAGGAAGAGCAGGCCCAGGGCCATGTGATGGGCCATGTGGAAGCCATAGTTCATCTCGCCAAACGTGCGTTTGTGGAGGAAGCGGCACAGCTGCAACACTTTCAAGTTCCCTGAACCGGCCATGACCATAGAAACCGCCAAGAGGACCATGCTCAAGCACGTCTGCAGGTTATACTGCCCTGTCTGGAGGATACCGACAGATTTTTGTGTTTTGATGACATCAGGATGTGCGCCACTGATGCCTAACAATACTTACCACCGTTGCCGTAGAGGTCGTCAGACCCTGCATGAAGTTTCGGGCAAATTTGTACTAAAGGAGAAAGAAAATGGCATGAATATTCAGAAAAATCACAATTAATTCTTTAAGGGGAAGTAAATGTCCTCTTACTAAGCAGTCAAAAGCATCTGAATTTGCAGAGCCAGCAAAGCGGAATCCCACGGCCAGGCAGCCTCCGGCAATTATATAGTCATGAGCTTGACTGTGGAAACAGTGACAGTTTTATTTCACTCATCCAGTCATCGTAGGAACAAAAACCCTCAGATTGTCAATGGAAATTCATGAGGAACTTTATAGAAAACACCTCCAGATGAATGAGAAACCGTCTGTGGGCATAAGGTTCTCCTACAAATCATACGAGTCATTGATAAAAACAAATGACACTCACACTAAGGTCTCCATGTTGAGATCCTCAGAGACGGAAGTCTGCTCCTGGTTTCCGATGTTTTCTTTGATGATCTGAAAACATGCTTATTTTTAGCGTTAATCACATTAAAAGGGTCTGACACGGTCTAAATGACATCATCTCTGGTCAGTAACGATGACCGATAATGTGTAAACTCAACGCTAGAAGCCAGTGACGGGAAAATGGGAGACTTTTTGTATTCATTTAAAGTTTTATCCATTTTTAGTTTCCGTGAATGTTCGAGACAGAAACTTTAACTTTAAGAAATTTAACCATTGGTGTACATTGATAAAATTGCACAACAAAGTCAATTGCAAGTTATAAAGTCAGAATTGAGAGATATAAAGTCAGAATTGGGAGATATAAAGTCAGAATTGAGAGATATAAAGTCAGAATTGAGAGATATAAAGTCAGAATTGTGAGATATAAAGTCAGAATTGTGAGATATAAAGTCAGAATTGTGAGATATAAAGTCAGAATTGAGAGAAATAAAGTCAGAATTGAGAGATATAAAGTCAGAAATGTGATATATAAAGTCAGAATTGTGAGATATAAAGTCAGAATTGAGATATATAGTCAGAATTGTGAGATATAAAGTCAGAATTGAGATATAAAGTCAGAATTGTGAGATATAAAGTCAGAATTGAGATATAAAGTCAGAATTGTGAGATGTAAACTCAGAATTGAGATATAAAGTCAGAATTGTGAGATATAAAGTCAGAATTGAGAGATATAAAGTCAGAATTGAGAGATATAAAGTCAGAATTGAGATATAAAGTCAGAATTGAGAGATATAAAGTCAGAATTGAGATATAAAGTCAGAATTGTGAGATATAAAGTCAGAATTGAGAGATATAAAGTCAGAATTGTGAGATATAAAGTCAGAATTGAGAGATATAAAGTCAGAATTGGGAGATATAAAGTCAGAATTGAGAGATATAAAGTCAGAATTGTGAGATATAAAGTCAGAATTGAGAGATATAAAGTCAGAATTGAGAGATATAAAGTCAGAATTGTGAGATATAAAGTCAGAATTGTGAGATATAAAGTCAGAATTGTGAGATATAAAGTCAGAATTGTGAGATATAAAGTCAGAATTGAGAGAAATAAAGTCAGAATTGAGAGATATAAAGTCAGAATTGAGAGATATAAAGTCAGAATTGTGAGATATAAAGTCAGAATTGAGAGATATAAAGTCAGAATTGAGAGATATAAAGTCAGAATTGAGAGATATAAAGTCAGAATTGTGAGATATAAAGTCAGAATTGAGAGATATAAAGTCAGAATTGAGATATAGAGTCAGAATTGTGAGATATAAAGTCAGAATTGTGAGATATAACGTCAGAATTGTGAGATATAAAGTCAGAATTGTGAGATATAAAGTCAGAATTGAGAGATATAAAGTCAGAATTGGGAGATATAAAGTCAGAATTGTGAGATATAAAGTCAGAATTGTGATATATAAAGTCAGAATTGTGAGATATAAAGTCAGAATTGTGAGATATAAAGTCAGAATTGAGAGATATAAAGTCAGAATTGAGATATAGAGTCAGAATTGTGAGATATAAAGTCAGAATTGTGAGATATAAAGTCAGAATTGTGAGATATAAAGTCAGAATTGTGAGATATAAAGTCAGAATTGAGAGATATAAAGTCAGAATTGTGAGATATAAAGTCAGAATTGTGAGATATAAAGTCAGAATTGTGAGATATAAAGTCAGAACTGAGAGATATAAAGTCAGAATTGGGAGATATAAAGTCAGAATTGAGAGATATAAAGTCAGAATTGTGAGATATAAAGTCAGAATTGTGAGATATAAAGTCAGAATTGAGAGATATAAAGTCAGAATTGAGAGATATAAAGTCAGAATTGTGAGATATAAAGTCAGAATTGTGAGATATAAAGTCAGAATTGTGAGATATAAAGTCAGAATTGAGAGAAATAAAGTCAGAATTGAGATATAAAGTCAGAATTGAGAGATATAAAGTCAGAATTGTGAGATATAAAGTCAGAATTGAGAGATATAAAGTCACAATTGAGAGATATAAAGTCAGAATTGAGAGATATAAAGTCAGAATTGAGATATAGAGTCAGAATTGAGAGATATAAAGTCAGAATTGAGGTATAAAGTCAGAATTGTGAGATATAAAGTCAGAATTGAGATATAAAGTCAGAATTGTGAGATGTAAAGTCAGAATTGAGATATAAAGTCAGAATTGTGAGATATAAAGTCAGAATTGAGAGATATAAAGTCAGAATTGTGAGATATAAAGTCAGAATTGAGATATAAAGTCAGAATTGAGAGATATAAAGTCAGAATTGAGATATAAAGTCAGAATTGTGAGATATAAAGTCAGAATTGAGAGATATAAAGTCAGAATTGTGAGATATAAAGTCAGAATTGAGAGATATAAAGTCAGAATTGGGAGATATAAAGTCAGAATTGAGAGATATAAAGTCAGAATTGTGAGATATAAAGTCAGAATTGAGAGATATAAAGTCAGAATTGAGAGATATAAAGTCAGAATTGTGAGATATAAAGTCAGAATTGTGAGATATAAAGTCAGAATTGTGAGATATAAAGTCAGAATTGGGAGATATAAAGTCAGAATTGAGAGATATAAAGTCAGAATTGAGAGATATAAAGTCAGAATTGTGAGATATAAAGTCAGAATTGTGAGATATAAAGTCAGAATTGTGAGATATAAAGTCAGAATTGTGAGATATAAAGTCAGAATTGAGAGAAATAAAGTCAGAATTGAGAGATATAAAGTCAGAAATGTGATATATAAAGTCAGAATTGTGAGATATAAAGTCAGAATTGAGATATATAGTCAGAATTGTGAGATATAAAGTCAAAATTGAGATATAAAGTCAGAATTGTGAGATATAAAGTCAGAATTGAGATATAAAGTCAGAATTGTGAGATGTAAAGTCAGAATTGAGATATAAAGTCAGAATTGTGAGATATAAAGTCAGAATTGAGAGATATAAAGTCAGAATTGAGAGATATAAAGTCAGAATTGAGATATAAAGTCAGAATTGAGAGATATAAAGTCAGAATTGAGATATAAAGTCAGAATTGTGAGATATAAAGTCAGAATTGAGAGATATAAAGTCAGAATTGTGAGATATAAAGTCAGAATTGAGAGATATAAAGTCAGAATTGGGAGATATAAAGTCAGAATTGAGAGATATAAAGTCAGAATTGTGAGATATAAAGTCAGAATTGAGAGATATAAAGTCAGAATTGAGAGATATAAAGTCAGAATTGTGAGATATAAAGTCAGAATTGTGAGATATAAAGTCAGAATTGTGAGATATAAAGTCAGAATTGTGAGATATAAAGTCAGAATTGAGAGAAATAAAGTCAGAATTGAGAGATATAAAGTCAGAATTGAGAGATATAAAGTCAGAATTGTGAGATATAAAGTCAGAATTGAGAGATATAAAGTCAGAATTGAGAGATATAAAGTCAGAATTGAGAGATATAAAGTCAGAATTGTGAGATATAAAGTCAGAATTGAGAGATATAAAGTCAGAATTGAGATATAGAGTCAGAATTGTGAGATATAAAGTCAGAATTGTGAGATATAACGTCAGAATTGTGAGATATAAAGTCAGAATTGTGAGATATAAAGTCAGAATTGAGAGATATAAAGTCAGAATTGGGAGATATAAAGTCAGAATTGTGAGATATAAAGTCAGAATTGTGATATATAAAGTCAGAATTGTGAGATATAAAGTCAGAATTGTGAGATATAAAGTCAGAATTGAGAGATATAAAGTCAGAATTGAGATATAGAGTCAGAATTGTGAGATATAAAGTCAGAATTGTGAGATATAAAGTCAGAATTGTGAGATATAAAGTCAGAATTGTGAGATATAAAGTCAGAATTGAGAGATATAAAGTCAGAATTGTGAGATATAAAGTCAGAATTGTGAGATATAAAGTCAGAATTGTGAGATATAAAGTCAGAACTGAGAGATATAAAGTCAGAATTGGGAGATATAAAGTCAGAATTGAGAGATATAAAGTCAGAATTGTGAGATATAAAGTCAGAATTGTGAGATATAAAGTCAGAATTGAGAGATATAAAGTCAGAATTGAGAGATATAAAGTCAGAATTGTGAGATATAAAGTCAGAATTGTGAGATATAAAGTCAGAATTGTGAGATATAAAGTCAGAATTGAGAGAAATAAAGTCAGAATTGAGATATAAAGTCAGAATTGAGAGATATAAAGTCAGAATTGTGAGATATAAAGTCAGAATTGAGAGATATAAAGTCACAATTGAGAGATATAAAGTCAGAATTGAGAGATATAAAGTCAGAATTGAGATATAGAGTCAGAATTGAGAGATATAAAGTCAGAATTGAGGTATAAAGTCAGAATTGTGAGATATAAAGTCAGAATTGAGATATAAAGTCAGAATTGTGAGATGTAAAGTCAGAATTGAGATATAAAGTCAGAATTGTGAGATATAAAGTCAGAATTGAGAGATATAAAGTCAGAATTGTGAGATATAAAGTCAGAATTGAGATATAAAGTCAGAATTGAGAGATATAAAGTCAGAATTGAGATATAAAGTCAGAATTGTGAGATATAAAGTCAGAATTGAGAGATATAAAGTCAGAATTGTGAGATATAAAGTCAGAATTGAGAGATATAAAGTCAGAATTGGGAGATATAAAGTCAGAATTGAGAGATATAAAGTCAGAATTGTGAGATATAAAGTCAGAATTGAGAGATATAAAGTCAGAATTGAGAGATATAAAGTCAGAATTGTGAGATATAAAGTCAGAATTGTGAGATATAAAGTCAGAATTGTGAGATATAAAGTCAGAATTGTGAGATATAAAGTCAGAATTGTGAGATATAAAGTCAGAATTGAGAGAAATAAAGTCAGAATTGAGAGATATAAAGTCAGAATTGAGAGATATAAAGTCAGAATTGTGAGATATAAAGTCAGAATTGAGAGATATAAAGTCAGAATTGAGAGATATAAAGTCAGAATTGAGAGATATAAAGTCAGAATTGTGAGATATAAAGTCAGAATTGAGAGATATAAAGTCAGAATTGAGATATAGAGTCAGAATTGTGAGATATAAAGTCAGAATTGTGAGATATAACGTCAGAATTGTGAGATATAAAGTCAGAATTGTGAGATATAAAGTCAGAATTGAGAGATATAAAGTCAGAATTGGGAGATATAAAGTCAGAATTGTGAGATATAAAGTCAGAATTGTGAGATATAAAAGTCAGAATTGTGAGATATAAAGTCAGAATTGTGAGATATAAAGTCAGAATTGAGAGATATAAAGTCAGAATTGAGATATAGAGTCCGAATTGTGAGATATAAAGTCAGAATTGTGAGATATAAAGTCAGAATTGTGAGATATAAAGTCAGAATTGTGAGATATAAAGTCAGAATTGAGAGATATAAAGTCAGAATTGTGAGATATAAAGTCAGAATTGTGAGATATAAAGTCAGAATTGTGAGATATAAAGTCAGAATTGAGAGATATAAAGTCAGAATTGGGAGATATAAAGTCAGAATTGAGAGATATAAAGTCAGAATTGTGAGATATAAAGTCAGAATTGTGAGATATAAAGTCAGAATTGAGAGATATAAAGTCAGAATTGAGAGATATAAAGTCAGAATTGTGAGATATAAAGTCAGAATTGTGAGATATAAAGTCAGAATTGTGAGATATAAAGTCAGAATTGAGAGAAATAAAGTCAGAATTGAGATATAAAGTCAGAATTGAGAGATATAAAGTCAGAATTGTGAGATATAAAGTCAGAATTGAGAGATATAAAGTCAGAATTGAGAGATATAAAGTCAGAATTGAGAGATATAAAGTCAGAATTGAGATATAGAGTCAGAATTGAGAGATATAAAGTCAGAATTGAGATATAAAGTCAGAATTGTGAGATATAAAGTCAGAATTGAGAGATACAAAGTCAGAATTGTGAGATATAAAGTCAGAATTATGAGATATAAAGTCAGAATTGAGAGATATAAAGTCAGAATTGAGAGATATAAAGTCAGAATTGAGAGATATAAAGTCAGAATTGAGAGATATAAAGTCAGAATTGAGATATATAAAGTCAGAATTGAGAGATATAAAGTCAGAATTGAGATATAAAGTCAGAATTGAGAGATATAAAGTCAGAATTGTGAGATATAAAGTCAGAATTGAGAGATATAAAGTCAGAATTGTGAGATATAAAGTCAGAATTGAGATATAAAGTCAGAATTGTGAGATAAAGTCAGAACTGTGAGATATAAAGTCAGAATTGAGAGATATAAAGTCAGAATTGAGAGATATAAAGTCAGAATTGAGAGATATAAAGTCAGAATTGTGAGATATAAAGTCAGAATTGAGATATAAAGTCAGAATTGTGAGATATAAAGTCAGAATTGTGAGATATAAAGTCAGAATTGAGATATAAAGTCAGAATTGAGAGATATAAAGTCAGAATTGGGAGATATAAAGTCAGAATTGAGAGATATAAAGTCAGAATTGTGAGATATAAAGTCAGAATTGTGAGATATAAAGTCAGAATTGAGAGATATAAAGTCAGAATTGAGAGATATAAAGTCAGAATTGTGAGATATAAAGTCAGAATTGTGAGATATAAAGTCAGAATTGTGAGATATAAAGTCAGAATTGAGAGAAATAAAGTCAGAATTGAGATATAAAGTCAGAATTGAGAGATATAAAGTCAGAATTGTGAGATATAAAGTCAGAATTGAGAGATATAAAGTCAGAATTGAGAGATATAAAGTCAGAATTGAGAGATATAAAGTCAGAATTGAGATATAGAGTCAGAATTGAGAGATATAAAGTCAGAATTGAGATATAAAGTCAGAATTGTGAGATATAAAGTCAGAATTGAGAGATATAAAGTCAGAATTGTGAGATATAAAGTCAGAATTATGAGATATAAAGTCAGAATTGAGAGATATAAAGTCAGAATTGAGAGATATAAAGTCAGAATTGAGAGATATAAAGTCAGAATTGAGAGATATAAAGTCAGAATTGAGATATATAAAGTCAGAATTGAGAGATATAAAGTCAGAATTGAGATATAAAGTCAGAATTGAGAGATATAAAGTCAGAATTGTGAGATATAAAGTCAGAATTGAGAGATATAAAGTCAGAATTGTGAGATATAAAGTCAGAATTGAGATATAAAGTCAGAATTGTGAGATAAAGTCAGAACTGTGAGATATAAAGTCAGAATTGAGAGATATAAAGTCAGAATTGAGAGATATAAAGTCAGAATTGAGAGATATAAAGTCAGAATTGTGAGATATAAAGTCAGAATTGAGATATAAAGTCAGAATTGTGAGATATAAAGTCAGAATTGAGATATAAAGTCAGAATTGTGAGATATAAAGTCAGAATTGTGAGATATAAAGTCAGAATTGAGAGATATAAAGTCAGAATTGAGAGATATAAAGTCAGAATTGAGAGATATAAAGTCAGAATTGAGAGATATAAAGTCAGAATTGTGAGATATAAAGTCAGAATTGAGATATAAAGTCAGAATTGTGAGATATAAAGTCAGAATTGAGAGATATAAAGTCAGAATTGTGAGATATAAAGTCAGAATTGAGATATAAAGTCAGAATTGTGAGATATAAAGTCAGAATTGAGAGATATAAAGTCAGAATTGAGATATAAAGTCAGAATTGTGAGATATAAAGTCAGAATTGAGAGCTATAAAGTCAGAATTGTGAGATATAAAGTCAGAATTGAGACATATAAAGTCAGAATTGAGATATAAAGTCAGAATTGTGAGATATAAAGTCAGAATTGAGAGCTATAAAGTCAGAATTGAGAGCTATAAAGTCAGAATTGTGAGATATAAAGTCAGAATTGAGAGATATAAAGTCAGAATTGAGAGATATAAAGTCAGAATTGAGAGATATAAAGTCAGAATTGTGAGATATAAAGTCAGAATTGAGAGATATAAAGTCAGAATTGAGAGATATAAAGTCAGAATTGTGAGATATAAAGTCAGAATTGAGAGATATAAAGTCAGAATTGTGAGATATAAAGTCAGAATTGAGATATAAAGTCAGAATTGTGAGATATAAAGTCAGAATTGAGATATAAAGTCAGAATTGTGAGATATAAAGTCAGAATTGAGAGATATAAAGTCAGAATTGTGAGATATAAAGTCAGAATTGAGATATAAAGTCAGAATTGTGAGATATAAAGTCAGAATTGTGAGATATAAAGTCAGAATTGTGAGATATAAAGTCAGAATTGAGATATAAAGTCAGAATTGTGAGATATAAAGTCAGAATTGAGAGATATAAAGTCAGAATTGAGATATAAAGTCAGAATTGTGAGATATAAAGTCAGAATTGAGAGATATAAAGTCAGAATTGAGAGATATAAAGTCAGAATTGAGAGATATAAAGTCAGAATTGTGAGATATAAAGTCAGAATTGAGAGATATAAAGTCGGAATTGAGATATAAAGTCAGAATTGTGAGATATAAAGTAAGAATTGAGAGATATAAAGTCAGAATTGAGATATAAAGTCAGAATTGAGATATAAAGTCAGAATTGTGAGATATAAATTCAGAATTGAGAGATATAAAGTCAGAATTGTGAGATATAAAGTCAGAATTGAGATATAAAGTCAGAATTGAGAGATATAAAGTCAGAATTGAGAGATATAAAGTCAGAATTGTGAGATATAAAGTCAGAATTGAGAGATATAAAGTCGGAATTGAGATATAAAGTCAGAATTGTGAGATATAAAGTAAGAATTGAGAGATATAAAGTCAGAATTGAGATATAAAGTCAGAATTGTGAGATATAAAGTCAGAATTGAGAGATATAAAGTCAGAATTGTGAGATATAAAGTCAGAATTGAGGTATAAAGTCAGAATTGAGATATAAAGTCAGAATTGAGAGATATAAAGACAGAATTGTGAGATATAAAGTCAGAATTGAGAGATATAAAGTCAGAATTGTGAGATATAAAGTCAGAATTGAGATATAAAGTCAGAATTGAGATATAAAGTCAGAATTGTGAGATATAAAGTCAGAATTGAGATATAAAGTCAGAATTGTGAGATATAAAGTCAGAATTGAGATATAAAGTCAGAATTGTGAGATATAAAGTCAGAATTGAGATATAAAGTCAGAATTGAGATATAAAGTCAGAATTGTGAGATATAAAGTCAGAATTGAGATATAAAGTCAGAATTGTGAGATATAAAGTCAGAATTGAGATATAAAGTCAGAATTGAGAGATAAAGTCAGAATTGAGAGATATAAAGTCAGAATTGTGAGATATAAAGTCAGAATTGAGATATAAAGTCAGAATTGAGAGATATAAAGTCAGAATTGAGATATAAAGTCAGAATTGTGAGATATAAAGTCAGAATTGTGAGATATAAAGTCAGAATTGAGAGCTATAAAGTCAGAATTGTGAGATATAAAGTCAGAATTGAGAGATATAAAGTCAGAATTGTGAGATATAAAGTCAGAATTGAGAGATATAAAGTCAGAATTGTGAGATATAAAGTCAGAATTGAGAGATATAAAGTCAGAATTGAGATATAAAGTCAGAATTGTGAGATATAAAGTCAGAATTGAGAGATATAAAGTCAGAATTGTGAGATATAAAGTCAGAATTGAGAGATATAAAGTCAGAATTGTGAGATATAAAGTCAGAATTGAGAGATATAAAGTCGGAATTGAGATATAAAGTCAGAATTGTGAGATATAAAGTAAGAATTGAGAGATATAAAGTCAGAATTGTGAGATATAAAGTCAGAATTGTGAGATATAAAGTCAGAATTGTGAGATATAAAGTCAGAATTGAGAGAAATAAAGTCAGAATTGAGATATAAAGTCAGAATTGAGAGATATAAAGTCAGAATTGAGAGATATAAAGTCAGAATTGTGAGATATAAAGTCAGAATTGAGAGATATAAAGTCAGAATTGAGAGATATAAAGTCAGAATTGAGAGATATAAAGTCAGAATTGAGATATAGAGTCAGAATTGAGAGATATAAAGTCAGAATTGAGATATAAAGTCAGAATTGTGAGATATAAAGTCAGAATTGAGATATAAAGTCAGAATTGAGATATAAAGTCAGAATTGTGAGATATAAAGTCAGAATTGTGAGATATAAAGTCAGAATTGAGATATAAAGTCAGAATTGAGAGATATAAAGTCAGAATTGAGATATAAAGTCAGAATTGTGAGATATAAAGTCAGAATTGAGATATAAAGTCAGAATTGTGAGATATAAAGTCAGAATTGAGATATAAAGTCAGAATTGAGATATAAAGTCAGAATTGTGAGATATAAAGTCAGAATTGAGATATAAAGTCAGAATTGTGAGATATAAAGTCAGAATTGAGATATAAAGTCAGAATTGTGATATAAAGTCAGAATTGTGAGATATAAAGTCAGAATTGAGATATAAAGTCAGAATTGTGAGATATAAAGTCAGAATTGAGATATAAAGTCAGAATTGAGATATAAAGTCAGAATTGTGAGATATAAAGTCAGAATTGTGAGATATAAAGTCAGAATTGAGATATAAAGTCAGAATTGAGAGATATAAAGTCAGAATTGAGATATAAAGTCAGAATTGTGAGATATAAAGTCAGAATTGAGAGATATAAAGTCAGAATTGTGAGATATAAAGTCAGAATTGAGAGATATAAAGTCAGAATTGTGAGATATAAAGTCAGAATTGAGATATAAAGTCAGAATTGTGAGATAAAGTCAGAACTGTGAGATATAAAGTCAGAATTGAGAGATATAAAGTCAGAATTGAGAGATATAAAGTCAGAATTGAGAGATATAAAGTCAGAATTGTGAGATATAAAGTCAGAATTGAGATATAAAGTCAGAATTGTGAGATATAAAGTCAGAATTGTGAGATATAAAGTCAGAATTGAGATATAAAGTCAGAATTGAGAGATATAAAGTCAGAATTGGGAGATATAAAGTCAGAATTGAGAGATATAAAGTCAGAATTGTGAGATATAAAGTCAGAATTGTGAGATATAAAGTCAGAATTGAGAGATATAAAGTCAGAATTGAGAGATATAAAGTCAGAATTGTGAGATATAAAGTCAGAATTGTGAGATATAAAGTCAGAATTGTGAGATATAAAGTCAGAATTGAGAGAAATAAAGTCAGAATTGAGATATAAAGTCAGAATTGAGAGATATAAAGTCAGAATTGTGAGATATAAAGTCAGAATTGAGAGATATAAAGTCAGAATTGAGAGATATAAAGTCAGAATTGAGAGATATAAAGTCAGAATTGAGATATAGAGTCAGAATTGAGAGATATAAAGTCAGAATTGAGATATAAAGTCAGAATTGTGAGATATAAAGTCAGAATTGAGAGATATAAAGTCAGAATTGTGAGATATAAAGTCAGAATTATGAGATATAAAGTCAGAATTGAGAGATATAAAGTCAGAATTGAGAGATATAAAGTCAGAATTGAGAGATATAAAGTCAGAATTGAGAGATATAAAGTCAGAATTGAGATATATAAAGTCAGAATTGAGAGATATAAAGTCAGAATTGAGATATAAAGTCAGAATTGAGAGATATAAAGTCAGAATTGTGAGATATAAAGTCAGAATTGAGAGATATAAAGTCAGAATTGTGAGATATAAAGTCAGAATTGAGATATAAAGTCAGAATTGTGAGATAAAGTCAGAACTGTGAGATATAAAGTCAGAATTGAGAGATATAAAGTCAGAATTGAGAGATATAAAGTCAGAATTGAGAGATATAAAGTCAGAATTGTGAGATATAAAGTCAGAATTGAGATATAAAGTCAGAATTGTGAGATATAAAGTCAGAATTGAGATATAAAGTCAGAATTGTGAGATATAAAGTCAGAATTGTGAGATATAAAGTCAGAATTGAGAGATATAAAGTCAGAATTGAGAGATATAAAGTCAGAATTGAGAGATATAAAGTCAGAATTGAGAGATATAAAGTCAGAATTGTGAGATATAAAGTCAGAATTGAGATATAAAGTCAGAATTGTGAGATATAAAGTCAGAATTGAGAGATATAAAGTCAGAATTGAGAGATATAAAGTCAGAATTGAGATATAAAGTCAGAATTGTGAGATATAAAGTCAGAATTGAGAGATATAAAGTCAGAATTGAGATATAAAGTCAGAATTGTGAGATATAAAGTCAGAATTGAGAGCTATAAAGTCAGAATTGTGAGATATAAAGTCAGAATTGAGACATATAAAGTCAGAATTGAGATATAAAGTCAGAATTGTGAGATATAAAGTCAGAATTGAGAGCTATAAAGTCAGAATTGAGAGCTATAAAGTCAGAATTGTGAGATATAAAGTCAGAATTGAGAGATATAAAGTCAGAATTGAGAGATATAAAGTCAGAATTGAGAGATATAAAGTCAGAATTGTGAGATATAAAGTCAGAATTGAGAGATATAAAGTCAGAATTGAGAGATATAAAGTCAGAATTGTGAGATATAAAGTCAGAATTGAGAGATATAAAGTCAGAATTGTGAGATATAAAGTCAGAATTGAGATATAAAGTCAGAATTGTGAGATATAAAGTCAGAATTGAGATATAAAGTCAGAATTGTGAGATATAAAGTCAGAATTGAGAGATATAAAGTCAGAATTGTGAGATATAAAGTCAGAATTGAGATATAAAGTCAGAATTGTGAGATATAAAGTCAGAATTGTGAGATATAAAGTCAGAATTGTGAGATATAAAGTCAGAATTGAGATATAAAGTCAGAATTGTGAGATATAAAGTCAGAATTGAGAGATATAAAGTCAGAATTGAGATATAAAGTCAGAATTGTGAGATATAAAGTCAGAATTGAGAGATATAAAGTCAGAATTGAGAGATATAAAGTCAGAATTGAGAGATATAAAGTCAGAATTGTGAGATATAAAGTCAGAATTGAGAGATATAAAGTCGGAATTGAGATATAAAGTCAGAATTGTGAGATATAAAGTAAGAATTGAGAGATATAAAGTCAGAATTGAGATATAAAGTCAGAATTGAGATATAAAGTCAGAATTGTGAGATATAAATTCAGAATTGAGAGATATAAAGTCAGAATTGTGAGATATAAAGTCAGAATTGAGATATAAAGTCAGAATTGAGAGATATAAAGTCAGAATTGAGAGATATAAAGTCAGAATTGTGAGATATAAAGTCAGAATTGAGAGATATAAAGTCGGAATTGAGATATAAAGTCAGAATTGTGAGATATAAAGTAAGAATTGAGAGATATAAAGTCAGAATTGAGATATAAAGTCAGAATTGTGAGATATAAAGTCAGAATTGAGAGATATAAAGTCAGAATTGTGAGATATAAAGTCAGAATTGAGGTATAAAGTCAGAATTGAGATATAAAGTCAGAATTGAGAGATATAAAGACAGAATTGTGAGATATAAAGTCAGAATTGAGAGATATAAAGTCAGAATTGTGAGATATAAAGTCAGAATTGAGATATAAAGTCAGAATTGAGATATAAAGTCAGAATTGTGAGATATAAAGTCAGAATTGAGATATAAAGTCAGAATTGTGAGATATAAAGTCAGAATTGAGATATAAAGTCAGAATTGAGATATAAAGTCAGAATTGTGAGATATAAAGTCAGAATTGAGATATAAAGTCAGAATTGTGAGATATAAAGTCAGAATTGAGATATAAAGTCAGAATTGAGAGATAAAGTCAGAATTGAGAGATATAAAGTCAGAATTGTGAGATATAAAGTCAGAATTGAGATATAAAGTCAGAATTGAGAGATATAAAGTCAGAATTGAGATATAAAGTCAGAATTGTGAGATATAAAGTCAGAATTGTGAGATATAAAGTCAGAATTGAGAGCTATAAAGTCAGAATTGTGAGATATAAAGTCAGAATTGAGAGATATAAAGTCAGAATTGTGAGATATAAAGTCAGAATTGAGAGATATAAAGTCAGAATTGTGAGATATAAAGTCAGAATTGAGAGATATAAAGTCAGAATTGAGATATAAAGTCAGAATTGTGAGATATAAAGTCAGAATTGAGAGATATAAAGTCAGAATTGTGAGATATAAAGTCAGAATTGAGAGATATAAAGTCAGAATTGTGAGATATAAAGTCAGAATTGAGAGATATAAAGTCGGAATTGAGATATAAAGTCAGAATTGTGAGATATAAAGTAAGAATTGAGAGATATAAAGTCAGAATTGTGAGATATAAAGTCAGAATTGTGAGATATAAAGTCAGAATTGTGAGATATAAAGTCAGAATTGAGAGAAATAAAGTCAGAATTGAGATATAAAGTCAGAATTGAGAGATATAAAGTCAGAATTGAGAGATATAAAGTCAGAATTGAGAGATATAAAGTCAGAATTGAGAGATATAAAGTCAGAATTGAGAGATATAAAGTCAGAATTGAGAGATATAAAGTCAGAATTGAGATATAGAGTCAGAATTGAGAGATATAAAGTCAGAATTGAGATATAAAGTCAGAATTGTGAGATATAAAGTCAGAATTGAGATATAAAGTCAGAATTGAGATATAAAGTCAGAATTGTGAGATATAAAGTCAGAATTGTGAGATATAAAGTCAGAATTGAGATATAAAGTCAGAATTGAGAGATATAAAGTCAGAATTGAGATATAAAGTCAGAATTGTGAGATATAAAGTCAGAATTGAGATATAAAGTCAGAATTGTGAGATATAAAGTCAGAATTGAGATATAAAGTCAGAATTGAGATATAAAGTCAGAATTGTGAGATATAAAGTCAGAATTGAGATATAAAGTCAGAATTGTGAGATATAAAGTCAGAATTGAGATATAAAGTCAGAATTGAGATATAAAGTCAGAATTGTGAGATATAAAGTCAGAATTGAGATATAAAGTCAGAATTGTGAGATATAAAGTCAGAATTGAGATATAAAGTCAGAATTGAGATATAAAGTCAGAATTGTGAGATATAAAGTCAGAATTGTGAGATATAAAGTCAGAATTGAGATATAAAGTCAGAATTGAGAGATATAAAGTCAGAATTGAGATATAAAGTCAGAATTGTGAGATATAAAGTCAGAATTGAGAGATATAAAGTCAGAATTGTGAGATATAAAGTCAGAATTGAGAGATATAAAGTCAGAATTGAGATATAAAGTCAGAATTGTGAGATATAAAGTCAGAATTGAGAGATATAAAGTCAGAATTGTGAGATATAAAGTCAGAATTGAGAGATATAAAGTCAGAATTGTGAGATATAAAGTCAGAATTGAGAGATATAAAGTCGGAATTGAGATATAAAGTCAGAATTGTGAGATATAAAGTAAGAATTGAGAGATATAAAGTCAGAATTGAGATATAAAGTCAGAATTGTGAGATATAAAGTCAGAATTGAGAGATATAAAGTCAGAATTGTGAGATATAAAGTCAGAATTGAGATATAAAGTCAGAATTGAGAGATATAAAGTCAGAATTGAGAGATATAAAGTCAGAATTGTGAGATATAAAGTCAGAATTGAGAGATATAAAGTCGGAATTGAGATATAAAGTCAGAATTGTGAGATATAAAGTAAGAATTGAGAGATATAAAGTCAGAATTGAGATATAAAGTCAGAATTGTGAGATATAAAGTCAGAATTGAGAGATATAAAGTCAGAATTGTGAGATATAAAGTCAGAATTGAGATATAAAGTCAGAATTGAGAGATATAAAGTCAGAATTGAGAGATATAAAGTCAGAATTGTGAGATATAAAGTCAGAATTGAGAGATATAAAGTCAGAATTGTGAGATATAAAGTCAGAATTGAGAGATATAAAGTCAGAATTGAGAGATATAAAGTCAGAATTGTGAGATATAAAGTCAGAATTGAGATATAAAGTCAGAATTGTGAGATATAAAGTCAGAATTGAGATATAAAGTCAGAATTGTGAGATATAAAGTCAGAATTGAGATATAAAGTCAGAATTGTGAGATATAAAGTCAGAATTGAGATATAAAGTCAGAATTGAGATATAAAGTCAGAATTGTGAGATATAAAGTCAGAATTGAGATATAAAGTCAGAATTGTGAGATATAAAGTCAGAATTGAGATATAAAGTCAGAATTGAGATATAAAGTCAGAATTGTGAGATATAAAGTCAGAATTGTGAGATATAAAGTCAGAATTGAGATATAAAGTCAGAATTGAGAGATATAAAGTCAGAATTGAGATATAAAGTCAGAATTGTGAGATATAAAGTCAGAATTGAGATATAAAGTCAGAATTGTGAGATATAAAGTCAGAACTGCAGATATAAAGACAGAATTTATATGACTTTATATCTCCCAATTTTGACTTTATAACATGTAATTCCCTCTGAATAAACTGGAACTGCAGCAACAGCTGCGTGGTTAATTTACCTCACTATTAAAAGACACTTTTGAGACTTCTCAATGACCTGCACATCACTTCTACGGCTGAAGTGATCCAACGGTTCCACGTTTCACAACACAAGCATTGCTAAATATTTGACCAACCTATGAACTTACAGGGAAGGGGGAAGCAAAAGCATGACCCGAGGCAAAAATGTGCTTCCTCTTTTGAGAAACTAGAGACCGAACGCAATGTTGGATCAGTTCCTGCAGTGTGCTAGAGCTCTAACATACCTGAGGCACATTACTGGTCACCCAATCAGCATTGGGAACGATCTCGTCCCACATGATAAGACATCTGGCCAGCGTCTGTAGAGAGAACAAAGACACAGCTGCTCAACAATGAGAGCTTGCTATGAATAAACATTTCACGCTGAATTGTCAACGAGGAAATGTTTGTACATCCCTTTCATGTTTATTAGTTAAATCCTGTTTCAAAACCCAGTGAGCTAGCTTGCCTCATTCTCAGATGCCTACAAAGGGGCTGATCGCATTTAAAACACGAGAACGGAATAAGGAAAAAGATTCTTAAAGGGTCATGAAACCGTAAACCAAATTTTTTAAAAGACTTGTGCGCGTTGAACATCATAGAAGTCAATGTTACCGTGCGTTAGTTGAGATTGTAGGAGAAAATAGTTCATTTTCAACTTTCGTCTTTGTGTCAGTCACAGGAAGTGATGTTTTTTATAGTACGATGACGACTCATCTGTGTCTCTATTCATGAGACGGCGCGTCCTAATCTTATGAGAAGACGCCTTGCTTAATTATTCATGACCGCACACATTGATTTCCTGTCAGACGCTTCAAACATTAAATGATCATAAACGAGGGTTTGTTTTTGCTTCGTAGAAGTTTCTGCGCCGCTTACATCTTACCTCTTTGATTGAGATGGTTACAGTCGTGCCTAAATAAAACAATATCTTTTTACGCATGTGCTCAAAAGACCTTAAACAGCTTTAAATCCTGTAAATTTCAGCTATATTTAAATGTATATTTTCAATCAAATTCATTTATACTCTCCATATATTAATGCAAAAATAAAATAAATATATTTGCAACCTTGGCAAAAGCATTTGTACGTATCCTCCTTATTTAGCAACGAGGAAGCAGGCTTTAAATTTGTCTGTGAATGTGCGAAAGTTGCGATTCGTCTGCAATTATAGGTAAATATCTAAAAGAATAACTAAGTGCAGGAAACCGTAAAACTATTTGCGCTAAACGAGTGTGTTCATAATTACGACAACGCGTTAACAATTCCTCTTTCCGCGATGCATTATTGCATTGAGTTGTCAGTAAAGCATATATACCAGTAATTCTTAAAGTGCGCCATCGCCCCCTAGTGGTCCGCGAAAAGATGACCTAAACTAGGCGAGCTCGTAACCCGCACCGGATCGCGGGCGAAAAAATGGATCGTATCATTGCATTTGTGTTTGAAGAATTAGTTTTTGACTCGAAACAGTTAAACTTCAATTTAGTTTATCCTTCCTATTTTGTAGTTTTTGGGGGAGCGGGATTCTGTTAGGAGGTCCTCAGAAAAAAATTGGAAGATAAAGTGGGCTGAAAAAGTTTGAGAAACACTGATCTATACGATAACACTACTGCATTCGGAGAAAAGAACATTTCTTGGAGGCCGGTGTAAATTACTACCTTTTGGAAGTATATGAAGGCAGCATATTAAGGTTTTAGAAAAGTGCCAGCAGGAAGTGATGTTCCTGTTGGTTAACAAGCACAGCAGGCTACAGTGAGCCCATATGCGGCCTAAAAAGCCATCGTGAAACATGAGAACATTTGGTGTGACTGAACCCAACGTGAGGTGTTAATATGCGAGTCCCAGTGGGCCAGAATGAACTTCTGATGGATGTCGGCCCGGTAACGCTCTCACCCTCAGCAGCAAAAACTCCGGCTTGATGAAGTCCAGCAGGAACATGGTGTCCGGGGCTTTCAGCCAATCAGCGATAGACCTGGAGGAGTCAGGAGAGACAGGTGTGAATGTGGGAGAGCAGACAGCGCAGACAATCTTGCCTTGTTTTTTGGGATTTTGAAACACTCTTTCCTATCCTGGTTTCCTGCACAGAGACAAATATAATTTGTAAGTCGAGTGTAAAAATAGCGATTCTTTAGTTTGCTTGAGCAGCCCAACAACTTCCACATTAACCAATTGGTTTGGGACTATCCGTTTGCTCAATGGAAGACAAAACAGGAAGAAGGCGCATAATATATTGGCATAATATGTTTGCTGCAGCGAGTGTGATGTTGTTCCTGTCAACTAAAACTATTACGAATGATTTGGGGTGATTTAAAGAAGGATGAAATAAGTATAACTATTAGATGAAAAACTGAAAACTTAGATTAGAATTGTTGTCAGCGCAACTAACTGAAATAAATGAAGTAAAATGACAAAAACCAAAAGTGAAATAAAAATAAATTAAAATTAAATATATTTATTAGGTTTTTTTTATAAATATAATGACAAAACCCCAAAATAATAACATTAAAATGAAAATATAAAAGCTTTTAAAAATATTAATAGTATTACAAAACAAATGCACAGGGATACACACCCAAAAATGAAAATTACCCCATGATTCACTCACGCTCAAGCCATCCTACACGTTTATGACCGTCTTCTTTCAGACGAACACAATCTGAGATATATTTAAAAATATCCTGACTCTTCCAGGCTTTATAATGGGGGATGAGATTTTGAACCCCAAATAAGTGCATCCATCCAACATAAATATAATCCATACGACTACAGAGGGTTAATAAATAGGGTTGGGTATCGTTTGGGGTTTTTTCTCAATACTGGTGCCAAATCGATACTTTAAAAACGGTACAGGTGCCAAATCGATACTTTAAAAACGGTACAGGTGCCAAATCGATACTTTAAAAACGGTACCGGTGCCAAATCGATACTTTAAAAACGGTACCGGTGCCAAATCTACCATGCACTACCATTTGATTTGCACTATATTGTACACATGCCACTTTACTTATTTATTTCTTGTTGTGTTTCATTGTTATTGTTACGTTGTTATGTTTTATGTTGTTATTGTACTGTTGTGTTACTGTTGTGTTACCTGTAAACAATGTGGGTCTGAGAGTAACGGAATTTCAATTCTCTGTATGTACGTGCTGTGTTATATAGTAGAATTGACAATAAAGCTGACTTTGACTTTGACTTGACTTTTGAAATCGATACTTTAAAAACGGTACAGGTGCCAAATCGATACTTTAAAAACGGTACAGGTGCCAAATCGATACTTTAAAAACGGTACAGGTGCCAAATCGATACTTTAAAAACGGTACAGGTGCCAAATCGATACTTTAAAAACGGTACAGGTGCCAAATCGATACTTTAAAAACGGTACAGGTGCCAAATCGATACTTTAAAAACGGTACCGGTGCCAAATCTACCATGCACTACCATTTGATTTGCACTATATTGTACACATGCCACTTTACTTATTTATTTCTTGTTGTGTTTCATTGTTATTGTTACGTTGTTATGTTTTATGTTGTTATTGTACTGTTGTGTTACTGTTGTGTTACCTGTAAACAATGTGGGTCTGAGAGTAACGGAATTTCAATTCTCTGTATGTACGTGCTGTGTTATATAGTAGAATTGACAATAAAGCTGACTTTGACTTTGACTTGACTTTTGAAATCGATACTTTAAAAAACGGTACAGGTGCCAAATCGATACTTTAAAAACGGTACAGGTGCCAAATCGATACTTTAAAAACGGTACAGGTGCCAAATCGATACTTTAAAAACGGTACAGGTGCCAAATCGATACTTTAAAAACGGTACAGGTGCCAAATCGATACTTTAAAAACGGTACAGGTGCCAAATCGATCCTTTAAAAAACGGTACAGGTGCCAAATCGATACTTTAAAAACGGTACCGGTGCCAAATCTACCATGCACTACCATTTGATTTGCACTATATTGTACACATGCCACTTTACTTATTTATTTCTTGTTGTGTTTCATTGTTATTGTTACGTTGTTATGTTTT
>CM074279.1:32265132-32415309 GCA_037194245.1 Opsariichthys bidens
AAGCAGTGGGACTGCACCTCTTGGTGGCGCTATAATTGAACAAAATATGAAATTGGCTCTAGCTACAGTACCGTTGATCTGATTGACGTCAAAATTGACATGAAGTGTCTTCGTCTCAGTTGCGATCATAGTCCATTATGACATTGATGTTCTGCTGCTAGCTTTCTTGTTTGTTTCTGTTGTGCAGAAACCACTTTTTTTGGACCACTGTGAGCATTCAAGGAACATAACATCCAGAAAATGCTTTGGAAAGTCACTCACCCCAAGACAGACCATGCCAAGCGCCAGTCCAGCTGCTAAAGAGTAGGACTCCCTATCCGTACAGTACTCCATCTCAGGACCAGGTGGACGTCCTTGGGAACGACACAACACACAGCTGTTACAAACTCAGATAGAAGACCATTAGTTCATTCATGAATGAGCACAAATGAGAATAACAGCTCATTTTAATTCACGCCAAACCCTGAACACACACACACACACACACTAACCGATCTCTGCCAGCAACACCTCTGCATTGTGCCGGTGACCAGTGCCCTGGTAAACCAAACCGATGCCGACCACAGCGGCCACTTGCACGCTGTGAGGCACGTCCAGCTCAGTGGAGGTGGGCGGCAGCAGTGCAGGGATGTGGATGCTTAGCAAGCGGGTGATGGACATGTCCATGGTGCCCAGTTTAGCAGCAGAAACACCCAACAGCAGCCCGATACTCGTCATCTCATGGCCCTGAGTCAGAAGAGACAAGACAGAAACAGGTCAAATATGTTCATAAGTTATAATAAAGCCCCATAAAACAATAAAAATAATAACTAAACTGTGTATTTATATATAGGTCGAGGAGTAACGAAATACAAGTCACTTAGTTTCGTATTTAAAACACTAAATGTGAGTGACTGTGTTTGATTTGAAATGGCTGGTAATCAGATTCCAGTTCCATCTGAAAAGTGTTTTAGATTACCAAAGTGATTACTTTGAGTTTTAATGTCATTTAAACAGCGATCGGTGATTCTCTGACTCTGACCGTCTGAAAAAAGACCAGTTCAGTTTCATGTTTTGAGAGTCATTTTATTATTCACTCGTCACTGCGACTTTTTCTCTCTATTTGTTTTTTCCCTCACAATTGTGAGTTTGTGTTTCACAATTCTGACTTTTCTCAATATTGTCAGTTTATATCTCATAATTCTGACTTTTCTCAATATTGTCAGTTTATATCTCATAATTCTGACTTTATAACTCACAATTGCAACTTTATATCACTCAATTCTGAGGGAA
Source organism: Opsariichthys bidens (assembly GCA_037194245.1). NCBI lineage: Eukaryota > Metazoa > Chordata > Actinopteri > Cypriniformes > Xenocyprididae > Opsariichthys > Opsariichthys bidens. The sequence goes on from CM074279.1 coordinate 32,266,405, forward strand.
AAAGTCAGAATTGTGAGATAAAAACTCACAATGATCTTTTTTGTGTTTGTTCCACACTTATTAGTATTCCAAAGTATTCTAAAGTATTTAGATGAAGTGACTAAACTTGAGTAATGTAACGAAATACGTTACAAATGACTTTTTAAAGCCTGTATTTTGTAATCTGTAGTGAAATACATTTTAAAAGTAACCCACCCAGCCCTGATTATATATATACATATATATATATATATATTTATATACATGTTCGTATGTTATAATATAGCCCAAAAAACATTGACAAATAATATTATATATTATTAATAAACAAATTATAAAACAATGTTTTTATTTACATGTTCCAAAACCGAGCGAGGACCAATTTTTAGCCCAATATTTCTGAAAGTAAGCATATATGTGCATATTGAGCACACCATGACATGTTAATCTAATGCTGCAGGTCATTTTATTATATCCTAACAGCTTCCTGTAGTCCCGCCCCAATGTTAGATTAGCAACATGACAACATGGAAACACGGCGAGTCTCCCGTGGCTTTTGCATGTAGATTAATGCACTGCAAATCAGTCACTTATGTCGGGATGTGAGGCAGCTCTCTCTAGGTTTTATGTCCATATCTCATAATTTGACTAAACGTCCAAATTGCAGTCTCTCTCTCCATCAGGCAAAGAACGAGCTTACGGCATCTAGGCTCTGACATAAACACTTAATTCATTCACTAAACTCTCATTCATTCAGTTTTGCATTCGCATGAAGTAAAACAGGATGTTTTTCTGCCAGATTCTTGTAAAATAGGCAAGAGTACTATGAGAGACTAGAAAGCCCGGCCGCAGATCTCTGTGCGAGAGCGGGCAGCGTAAACACCAAACTAGCTAAACGCTCGATATAGCTTATAGATTACAGATCTGCTCGGCGACCACAGAAAGTATCAACAAAGCCTGGCCTGACTGGAAATGAGAGAGCAGCACACGTTACTGCCCTGTGAACTGTCAGAATGAAACTCAGCTCTACGTTTGACTTTCATGTGAGAAAAACAACAGGATGAGAGCAAAAACCCCAGAAAACATGCAAACCCGACAGCTCCGATGCTAAAAATGGCGAGATCGGAGAATTAGGGGAGGAGAAAGGAGATCTTTGGTTTTCAGGAAGAGCCTCGAGGTCCATATGAGCAGGAGATCCACCAACTTGGCATTGATGAAAGAAAATCGACTAAGTGCGGCCCACTTCAACACAGCGAAACGCAACTATTTTAATAACTTCTTCAATTTCATTGAAAGCCATTGTGTTAAATGGGTCTTGTTTTGTTCTTCTGAACAACCACTAGAATTAACGTCGCCACATAGAACTCCATTAGAGATAAGCGCAGGTGACTCATGTAATCTAAGGTGAATCATCCAATGTTTGGATTCATGTGTCTCAGCGAACATCTGCTGGTAGATTTTGTGTTACATTTGCAGTTGTTTACTACAAAAAACAGGGCCAATGAATTACGAGACAATAGCTGTGTCCGAATCCGCCCACTCGTTCACTAACCCCTATATAGTGCACGACAGTCGAGCGCACTACATCAGCAAACAGTGAATGAAAATGAGCGAGCGAATTCGGACGGCACGCGCCAGACAATTTGGTCATTTACATTTCCTGTACCGTCTGTAATATGTGCTGTTTAGCTTCATGACTGTTTATTGAGAATAAAGAGAGGATAAAAACACCCGTGTCATGCTATTTAGTCCATTTATATTTAAAAATAACAGAACAAAAACACGACGCCGTCACATGTGTGTTCATAAAAAATATAATAGTAAATAAATACAATATAAACACATTGTACAACAGTTCACTAACATATGAGAAAAATCCACCAAAGTAAGTATATATATTATGATATAAACCTGTATCGTTTCGCTAAAGATGTTCTAATTCATAAAAAATCACACTTACATTTGTAGAAGTTGCCGCTTCCCGTTTTTTCTTTGGCGCTCGATCGCGTTGGATTTCGGGTGACGGCGCTTTAACGAGTGTACGTCGAATGTACGCTCAAAATCAGAGAGGATTGTGGGTAACAATCGTGAACGAATGTAGGGGATGAAGTCGTTCACTACAAAACAGCCGACACCCGCTATAGTGCACTAGATAGTGGACAGGGAGCGGTTTCGGACGCAGCTAATAGCTACATTTACGTGGACGCCTTTTGTTTCAGTCGGAATGAAATTATTCCGGTAACTGAATCCGTTTACATGAACGCTAAATAAAGTGATCGGGTTGATGTGTGCGTTTATATGTCACACATTTTAAACAGGCATTGATCTCGCATGACACTGAGTTTCCTGTTGTTTGCGCATACTAACCTTCTCCTGACTCTTCTTTTCTTTGGTTCAAAAAGAAGACTTTCTATTCATCTATTTCGCGTCCTTATTAGGAGACGACGAGCACATGAAGCTTTGTGCCGTACCGCTACACTCTAAAACAAAAATCTTGGGTTATTTTTTCTACCCAAGTCCTGGGTTGAGCATTTTTTGTGTGTTATTGTTCCAGTGATTGGGTAGTTTTTGTCCTCGGTCAGACGTAACATCCCATGGGTTTCCCAGAGTTATTTATCGTGGGCTTGTTGCACCGTCTTCAGGAGAGAGCAGGTGCATGTCTTCGGTAACATTCGGGTCTGTGTACGTTCAATCATAAAACAACGTGTTATGACGGTTTCTTTTGATAAAAGTGTTCTTTTTCTGACACTTTCACAAATTAGAAAGGTAGGAAACCTTTTCAATTGATGTTTTGACTATTATTTGTTTGTTTGTGGTTTTGGTGGTGTGAATTATTAGTATGTAAACCATTTTCTGTGGGGGTAGGGGATTGGTCACATGTCATTGGGATGTGAGAGGACTCTTATGGAAGGACTCTTATGGGTTCAAAAAGGGGAGGGCGGCCACTTTGGAAAAGTAGATGCTGGGAAATGCCGGCCTCTCCCGAAGCAAGTGCAATGAACTAAGCGGAATATTTTGGGGTTTCCTGTGGAGTATCTTATTTCCTCCTTTTGTGGATTATATTCCCCATGCCTGGACATTGCCCGAGGAATCCAGGATCCTCTGAGGAGTTGGGTGAGATCGTAGTGTTTTTGGATTTCTCGCTTTCATCTTTTTTTTCCTTTTGCCGGGATTATCACATTTTTTTGGACTACTTTTTGCCTTTGGATTTGGACTGTTGATTCATGCACTCAAATCATTTTTCATTCATTGAGTTATGTGGGTTATAGGTGGTTTGATTGATGTGGCAGACCTATGCTTGGAAGTTTGTTAATATATGCATTTATCAAGGATATGATAGGCTTTGTTTCTGCTTTATTAAAATGATTTACAACGAGGTGTACAAACCCAAACTAACCTAAGAGAACCCCGTGGTAACAATGATACTTAGAAGGAAAAGTTTAATTTGTTACAGCCTCGGTCTGCTCTCTCATAGACTGCACGCCTGCGTCTGATTGGTCGCTCTATTAAGGCGGAGTCCAGCTGCCAGCAGTCGAGGAGCTCATTGTTGGTGCGAACACGAACGGGTTCGGCGCTCCTGGATTCCTTCTCCGGCCGGCGACCAAACTATTATGACCATCTGTTGTATTAACATTCTCGCCTTGTGAAACTGAGCCATTTTCTTTGAGCTTGTTTGACTTTGTTTTTCATTTTGTTTGTATTTTATTTCTACAAACTGATTAGGTTATTTCTTTATTAGCAGTGTTTGTTTGTTATTTTGGCCTGTGGTCACCCTGAAGAGATGCTCTCTAATGTTTCACCTTAAATATATAAATAAACGTAACAGTTTACCGTTTATATATGAGTAGCGTGCTTGTTTGGTCCCCGACCGGAGTGAATGTCGCTTTAATTTATTTTTGGAATCCACGACCAACGTTACGTTCTTGTTATGCCGCTTTTGTTCCCTAGACATGGGGCGTAATACAACGGTTGGGTCTATCAAAAATCTTTTAATAGCTTTTTGTCACGAGTGTCTGTAGATGCTGCATACCAAATTTTGCACAAATCGGAGTTCGAAAATGTAGAAAATTCAATATGTAAGAATGGTAGAATATGGCAAATTTAGGACTCGGCATGAGCCAAAAAAATCTAATGATGCAAGTTAAATGACAACATTTTTATATGTTATAAGCATTTTCATGAATTTCATTATATCTCTTGACCACTAGGGAGCGCAGAAAAAATTAGAAACGACAGAAAATTAGGAATCGTTCAACTCTGCATGCCTTAAGAAATCTAAGTGGACATTTACTGTCCTCATGATTTTAGGAAAAGTCATTCAAAAGTTTTTACATCAAATCCATTTTTGCTTGCTTGCTGTCAATAACGCACTATACAAGAACGGCTTGACCCCTAATAATTACAAAATAATATTAGTTTAAATATAAACTATAAATAATTTAAAAAGGTCTAAGTATTTACTATAAAATATAATATTATGATATAAATGTATTTTTGTCAGGAGGTATGCAAAATCAAGTCCGTGTATTAAATATGAAATATGTGCCTCTTATGCATCCGCTGTGGAAAGAAACCTGGAGAAAATATTGATTATAAGTTTCCCTCAAAGTTCTATAGAGAGAGGAATTAATTTTCCTATTTTCGTTTCCTATTTTGAATGGAACATCATACCATCTCACTCCGGATATTCGCCGCTGTAACTGACCTTGGTGAGGTAGTCGTGGATGTTAAGCGTGGCGAGTTTGGTGAGGTGGCCGTTGAGGCCCAGGGCCATGAGGAAGCCAGCGTACTCGTTAGCCAGGTCAGCACTTTTAGGTTTGTTGTAGGCGATCCAGGCAGACTCCACCTGGGAAGCAGGGGCGATCTTAAGACCGGCCGCCACTCCGTTATGAAAGCTGGGCCAGCTGGTCATGTTGGGCGGCACGTCGATGTTACCGCTGTTCAGGTCCACCATGGTGTTCCTGGGAGGAGCACGGCCTGGAGGAGCGGACACAAGAGAGGGGAGGTTATTTACGAAGATACTGCACTGCTTGCTGGGTTCAACAAAGATAAAAATGTTGCATTTTACTGTGGGAAAGAGAGTAAGTAGCTAGTAAAGTTCAAATTTGATAAGAAATTCACATTCATAAATCTTCAATTTAGGTCTAAATATTTTTTTTGGAGAGTGGCTGTCAGTTTTGGATGTTTACCCAAGTTGAAAATGGCCAAGCAAAAGTCTACATACGAACAATAGCACTAAGGGTCCCGGGAAAACTTTATCTCTTCAACTGACATGAAATCGTTGAAGATCGAGTGAAAGATATAACGCTGTGGTGGAAAGGGTCTGGGCAAACCAAACTCAAATACGTTCTTTATTTATTTATTTATTTATTTCACTTAGCGATATTATTATTATTATTTTTTTTTCCTTTTCTTTTTTTTAAATTTAAATTAAAAATTATAAATAAAAATAAATGTAAAAATTTAATAAAATTTAATAAAAAAAAAAATAAACAATAAAAAATTAAATACAATTTTTAAATAAATAAAAATATTATAATAGTAAGTGAAATAAAAAAGTTTTATTTTTAATAAAAAAAAAAATATTCAATATAATATCAATAAATAAATAAATACATATATGAAAAATTCCCTTAAAAACAGAAATAAATACATAAAAACTGTTGAAAGCATGGGCGGTGGTTTATGAGTACCAGTCAGGTTGAGTTTGGGCACAGGGAGAGGTTCGGTCGGCACGGGATGGTATGAGAAGAGCGTGAAGAGCCCGCGCCCCACCGGAAGAGACATGGTGCGCTGGCACAACTGTAGCAGTCTGCAACAAAAATAAGAGCCATGATGGATTTTTGTAAGGGAAGGCAGACATGACTTTATTTTTAAGAGTATCCGACTGAGCATGCTCACTTGTTCTCTTTCTCCTCAATGTACTCATGGTCACTGACTTCAGGCAGGTGGGGCACATTGACCCGGACGGGTCTGGAGCTCTGGAGCAGACGGCGGACCTCCTGCACCCTCAGATCCTGACTCCAGATCAGCCCCGTCACCTCCGGGCGCAGGTCTGTCATCCCGTCCTCCTCCTCCTCGGCATCGCTGGTCACGGGCGGCTCAAGTATTACGTTCAGCCCGACAGTCTAGAGCAAACACAAACACTCTTCAGCTCTTTTTAATGCAGCATTCACTTCACATCAGAATTACTGTAATCGCACATTCCAAAATGAGAAAATACCGGTCTTAAATACCATATTTAAGCCTTCAGCTCAATTCAGACAGTAGTTGTTTAATCTGGGGATGCGAGTTACTTTCAGCACTGCCACTACCCAGGAGACAACAGTTGTTTTTGGAAAGCCAAACGTTTTTAAAATCAGTTTTGACCCATGTTACATGTCCTGGGGTTTCTGTTACTTTGCATCATAATGAATATGCAAGGACGAGAACATGCATAATATACTAAGTCTAATTTCTTAATCTCAAGCACAACCAAAAAGAAAGGAACTTCGACAGTTAGAGAGCTTTGTTGATCGTGTCTTAATTCAGGGTGGTTTACATTTTATCCAGTTATAAACAGTGTTGATAGTGTTAAACAAAACTATTAAAAATCATGATTAAATAAATTAAATAAAAATAAAAATATTAAGTTTAAAATAACATTTTAAAAATATATTTAAATCTTTATTTATTTCACTTAGCATTATTATTATTATTATTATTATTATTATTTACATTTTATTTTTTAAATTTTTTAAATAAAAAAATGTAAATATTAAAATAAAAAAAATTAAAAAGTAATTTAAAATAAAAGTAAAATGAAAGAAAATAATTTAAAAAGTTTAAATTTAAATTAAATTACTTAAAATTTAAAAATTAAATAATTAAAATAATAATAATAGTAATAATAATAACAGTAAGTAAAATATTTAAAAATGTAAAAAAAAACATTCAAAAATAAAAGTAAAATTAAAAATTAAAATATATCAATCAATAAATAAATAAAAATATTATATGAAAAATAAATTGAAATACAACAATTCATTAACCTGAAATAAAACAGGCTATATAGAAAAATAAAAATTGAACTAAAATGAAAATACGAATAAATACTTTAACACTATAAAATAACAAGTGCAAAAGAATACAGGTCAACAGTGGAGTAAATGAGTTCACCTCTGAACTCAAAGCGAGATCGACTTCCTCACCGATTTGCGATGGGCTAGGGTGACTTTGTGAGCTTGCTTGGTCAGGTCCTGTCGTCCAATCAGAGCGCAGACCTCCTCCGACCAATCAGAGCAGGGGTGTTCTCTGCACTGGTAGATGGCGTCTCTGATGGGCAGAGCCACACCGAACGGAACTGACTCCAGATCCTTCAATGTAAATCCTGAAGTAAAAAAAAAAAAAAAGCATGTAAAATAGCGTACAGTCACACGGCCCTCGTGACAAGCTTGGTTTAAAGAGCTTATATAAGTAAGCCAACAAACGCTGCAGGGAGTTTACATGCTATTGCTTTCCAAAATGTGTCAGAACGGAAGTACGTATTGAAACATCCAGTCCGTTTTTCTCTTTAAGGTGAACTACTGTCATGGTAGAGGAGACTGCATGTTTGCAATGTGATGTATGTAGTATGTTTTTGGATCAACAGGTCGAGCCGTTTCTGGACTCGCTCTGACCTGCAGAGGTCAACCACACCACCAGCTTCTCCGCCAGGCATCCAGAGGAAGGTGCGGGCTTCACGCTGCTCTGCCTGCGAAACACACCCCACAACCAAACATCAGCTGACTAGAATTTATGAGCCGACACTGATCTAGAAAAACAAACATGAGGCACATGACAATATTAATGAACCGCAGGTACCTTCTCAGAAAAGGATCGCTCATGTTTTTCTTCTGCCCTGTGAAAACATGGACGGAAAACTTCATTTACGTCAGTCAAAAACACTTCTGTTCTTCTTCTGTGCTTTTGTATCATCAAATGTACTTGGATGTTTTAATTTATTGTATTATGTATATGATATAAATAAAAGGGAATGAGCTTAAAAGAAAGTGAATAATATGGGGGGAATATTAAATATAAGAAAAAGATATAAGAATAAAGATTGGGGTCAGTAAAGAAGACATTAATGCTTTTATTCAGCAATTAAATGGATCAAAAGTGAGTAAAAGTATTGCACTTTACTGTATATATTCACATTGAAAACAGATGATTTACACTGGGTAACATGTTGGTTAACTAATGAATCTTACGGTAAAGTGTTACCTTAAATTGTGATAATATTTATGTTTTTACTGTACTGTTGTGTAAATAAATGCAGTCCAAATTTTAGAAAGGTGGAGTAGTTTCAGAAAAAAAAAGAAAATATGCTGTATATATACATATATAGAGGATATATATATATAGAGAGAGAGCATATATATATATATATAGAGAGAGAGAGAGCATATATATAGAGAGAGCATATAGAGAGAGAGCATATATAGAGCATATATACATATATAGAGCATATATAGAGAGCATATATATATATATATATATATATATATAGAGCATATATATATATATATATAGAGAGAGAGAGCATATATATATATATATATAGAGAGAGAGCATATATATAGAGAGAGCATATAGAGAGAGAGCATATATAGAGCATATATACATATATAGAGCATATATATAGAGAGAGCATATATATATATATATATATATATATATATAGAGCATATATATAGAGAGAGAGAGAGCATATATATATATAGAGAGAGAGAGCATATATATATAGAGAGAGAGAGAGCATATATATAGAGAGCATATAGAGAGAGGGCATATATAGAGCATATATACATATATAGAGCATATATATAGAGAGAGCATATATATATATATATATAGAGCATATATATAGAGAGAGAGCATATATATATATATAGAGAGAGAGCATATATATATATAGAGAGAGAGCATATATATAGAGAGCATATATAGAGCATATATATATAGAGAGAGCATATATATAGAGCATATATATATATATAGAGAGAGAGAGCATATATATATAGAGAGAGAGAGAGCATATATATAGAGAGAGCATATATAGAGCATATATACATATATAGAGCATATATATATATAGAGAGAGCATATATAGAGAGCAAGTATACATATATAGAGCATATATATATATAGAGAGCATATATATATATATATATATATATATAGAGCATATATAGAGAGAGAGCATATATAGAGCATATATATATATAGAGAGAGCATATAGAGAGAGAGCATATATAGAGCATATATACATATATAGAGCATATATATAGAGAGAGCATATATATATATATATATATATATAGAGCATATATATAGAGAGAGAGAGAGCATATATATATATAGAGAGAGAGAGCATATATATATATAGAGAGAGAGAGCATATATATAGAGAGAGCATATAGAGAGAGAGCATATATAGAGCATATATACATATATAGAGCATATACAGTACTGTGCAAAAGTTTTAGGCAGGTGTGAAAAAATGCTGTAAAGTAAGAATGCTTTCAAAAATAGACATGTTAATAGTTTATATTTATCAATTAACAAAATGCAAAGTGAGTGAACAGAAGAAAAATCTACATCAAATCAATATTTGGTGTGACCACCCTTTGCCTTCAAAACAGCATCAATTCTTCTAGGTACACTTGCACACAGTTTTTGAAGGAACTCGGCAGGTAGGTTGGCCCAAACATCTTGGAGAACTAACCACAGTTCCTCTGTGGATTTAGGCAGCCTCAGTTGCTTCTCTCTCTTCATGTAATCCCAGACAGACTCGATGATGTTGAGATCAGGGCTCTGTGGGGGCCATACCATCACTTCCAGGACTCCTTGTTCTTCTTTACACTGAAGATAGTTCTTAATGACTTTCGCTGTATGTTTGGGGTCGTTGTCATGCTGCAGAATAAATTTGGGGCCAATCAGATGCCTCCCTGATGGTATTGCATGATGGATAAGTATCTGCCTGTACTTCTCAGCATTGAGGATACCATTAATTCTGACCAAATCCCCAACTCCATTTGCAGAAATGCAGCCCCAAACTTGCAAGGAACCTCCACCATGCTTCACTGTTGCCTGCAGACACTCATTCGTGTACCGCTCTCCAGCCCTTCGGCGAACAAACTGCCTTCTGCTACAGCCAAATATTTCAGATTTTGACTCATCAGTCCAGAGCACCTGCTGCCATTTTTCTGCACCCCAGTTCCTGTGTTTTCGTGCATAGTTGAGTCGCTTGGCCTTGTTTCCACGTCGGAGGTATGGCTTTTTGGCCGCAAGTCTTCCATGAAGGCCACTTCTGACCAGACTTCTCCGGACAGTAGATGGGTGTACCAGGGTCCCACTGTTTTCTGCCAATTGTGAGCTAATGGCACTGCTCGACATCTTCCGATTGCGAAGGGAAGTAAGCATGATGTGTCTTTCATCTGCTGCAGTAAGTTTCCTTGGCCGACCACTGCGTCTACGGTCCTCAACGTTGCCTGTTTCTTTGTGCTTCTTCAAAAGAGCTTGGACAGCACATCTGGAAACCCCTGTCTGCCTTGAAATTTCTGCCTGGGAGAGACCTTGCTGATGCAGTATAACTACCTTGTGTCTTGTTGCTGTGCTCAGTCTTGCCATGGTGTATGACTTTTGACAGTAAACTGTCTTCAGCAACCTCACCTTGTTAGCTGAGTTTGGCTGTTCCTCACCCAGTTTTATTCGTCCTACACAGCTGTTTCTGTTTCAGTTAATGATTGTGTTTCAACCTACATATTGAATTGATGATCATTAGCACCTGTTTGGTATAATTGTTTAATCATACACCTAACTATATGCCTACAAAATCCCTGACTTTGTGCAAGTGTACCTTGAAGAATTGATGCTGTTTTGAAGGTAAAGGGTGGTCACACCAAATATGGATTTGATTTAGATTTTTCTTCTGTTCACTCACTTTGCATTTTGTTAATTGATAAATATAATCTATTACCAAGTTTATTTTTGAAAGCATTCTTACTTTACAGCATTTTTTCACACCTGCCTAAAACTTTTGCACAGTACTGTATATAGAGAGAGCATATAGCATATATATATATATAGAGCATATATATAGAGAGAGAGCATATATATATATATAGAGAGAGAGAGCATATATATATAGAGAGAGAGAGCATATATATAGAGAGCATATATAGAGCATATATATATAGAGAGAGCATATATATAGAGCATATATATATATATAGAGAGAGAGAGAGCATATATATATATAGAGAGAGAGAGAGCATATATATAGAGAGAGCATATATAGAGCATATATACATATATAGAGCATATATATATATATAGAGAGCATATATATATATATATATATATATAGAGCATATATAGAGAGAGAGCATATATAGAGCATATATATATATAGAGAGAGCATATATATATATATATATATATAGAGCATATATAGAGAGAGAGCATATATAGAGCATATATATATATAGAGAGAGCATATATATATATATATATAGAGAGAGCATATATAGAGCATATATATATAGAGAGAGAGCATATATAGAGAGCATATATACATATATATATATACACATGCACTTAAAAACATTCTACTTCCAGGAAAAAGGCCCCATCATGTCGAAAAATATTTCATTATTCTAAAATAACCCAAGAAAAATACACATTTCTATCAATGGATTTACACTGAAAGTGTAAATTTTTAGTTTTTCATCCCATCCTCAAGATTAGAGTAGATCTGTAGGCAGTTTTGATGCGTCCAAATTCATGGTATCACTATTAGCCAAAATTTCTATATTTGTGCATCCAAACCACACGTCTAATATAATAAATGAATTCATTCATCACTGCTTTTTCACTAGTGTACATGCTTGACAGTAGAGACCCCTCAACAGCCTGTAATGTGACACACGAGCCCTCTCGAAGCGCACCTGCTGACAGCCTGAAGAGGTACTTCAACACGTTTGTGGAGATGGCGTCCTCGTCCCCGACCACGTACAGGGCATAACTCTGAGAGACAGACGGAGGAAGAGAGAGCATTAGCAGTGGGACAGCACCTGTGTGGTTTCGGTTGCTGCCGTCATGACAGTCAGTCTGGTCGTGTGAGGGGAGAACGGACACGTTTCCAGCACTGAAGTCATCGACCACACGCATCGCAACCGACACGGCGCTCCGTTCCTGTGATGGTACTCTTAACTAAAGCTATTAAAACTGATTTTTGGTCATTGAAAAAAAATAAAAATAAAATATAAAGATTAAAAATGAAATGAATTAAAAACATTAGATGAAAAACTTCAGCTAAATGAAAGTTTTGAAACGTCGCCTGCCCTGACAACTAGCGGTGATCACTGAAAGAAAACTTGAATAAATATATTATAAACAAAAACTAACAAAAATGACAAAGGAATAGAATTAAATCACCAGAATGCTATTAAGAAATTAAGCAGAAAGTCAACTCGGAGTTTTGGAGTCTGTTCCTGTGATGTTATTTTTAACTAAAACTACTAACATTGATTTTTGTCAAATAATTCAAATAAAATGAAATAAAAATTAGATGAAAAATTTCAGCAAAATGAACATTTTGAAAATGTCGTGATTGTAAACTGAAATAAAAATAAATATGAAAACACATAACAAAATTACCAAAAGTTGAGAATTTAAGCAGGAACAAAAACGGTTACATTAGTGTACCTTTAAAAAACTTTTTTTAGTTAATTGATAAAAAGCTGACAAAAGTAAAATATAAATATGAATAATGTATAATATAAAAGATGAAGAATGTAGATGAAAACTTTGAAATGTTGCCTTGTCAGCAGTTTGTTAAAGTACTCAAATTACTAAATGAAATAAAACTATTTAGAAATCTAAAAACATAAAAACTGAATATATATATATATATATATATAAAACAAGAATTCAAACTATTAAAGGGATAGTTCACCCAAAAATGAAAATGATCCAATAATTTTCTCACGCTCAAGCCATCCTAGGTGTTTATGACTATCTTCTTTCAGACGAACACAATGTGATGTATGTAAAATTATCCCGGCGTTTCAAAGTTTTAAAATGGTAGTGAATGGGGGACAAGATTTTGAAGACAAAAAAAGTGTATCCATCCATCCTAAATTTAATCCCAAATAAAATAAGTCATGACGGCACACACACGGAAGCTTGTTCTAATTTTACGTCGTCTCACCTGAGCGCTCGAATACATGAATATTCTCATAATAACACGAGCGGATCAGCGGTGAGCAAGCGCTGCTTTGCTTATGTTTTCTATACATGCAGGCTTAGTTTCGCTTTCCCTTTTTGAATGACGAATATTTTCAAATATATCTGCTTAAATGGACAGTTAGATCTGTCTATTTAACCCTCGTGTTGTGTCGCGGGTCAATTTGACCCGTTTAGATTTTCTAGTTGTTGATATTTTGTGACTTTTTCTCATTTATCATCATGCAAAGTTTCAACATGCCGGTGTTTTTTGACACATACAAGCAAAATGACTGTTACGTTCAATGCTTGACCCGCATTTTAACGCTCTAAAGCAACTGTACTGACCCGAAATAACAACGTTTCTTGCTTATATTTTGTTGTTTTATTTTTTTACTGCATTATGAAGCTCAAAAATGAGGTTTTCCACACTTATTTCAATACAGAACAATGTTTTAAGCAGCAGCGTGTGTGTGAAGTTCAGATCCAGAACCTTCTTGACTGTATGAAGTGAGTTTACAAAACAGCCGACTTAGGAAAAGTACATATTTTCATTATACAGCCACATTTAATTGTTCAGTTATGATGTTCTAAGAAAAAAAAAGTTTAAAAAATGTATTTATAGTGTTTAAAAATGCACTGTTTATTTTCAAATTGTCAAAACAAATCAGTTTTAAAAAATGGTTAAAAAACATTTTCATTAAATCATATCTCAGTCAGAAAAGGGTGGCTTGTCCTCTTCAGGTTGGTGGAGAGCTCCTGCCTCAAGTGGAGGAGTTCAAGTATCTTGGGGTTTTGTTCACGAGTGAGGGAAGGAAGGAGCGTGAGGTTGACAGACGGATCGGTGCAGCTTCTGGTCGATGTACCGGTCTGTCGTGGTGAAGAAGGAGCTGAGCTGCAAGGCGAAGCTCTCGATTTACCGGTCAATCTACGTTCCTACTCTCACCTATGGTCATGAGCTTTAGGTCATGACCGAAAGAATGAGATCCCGGATACAGGCGGCCGAAATGAGCTTTCTCCGCAGGGTGGCGGGACGCTCCCTTAGAGATAGGGTGAGGAGCTCGGTCACTCGGGAGGAGCTCAAAGTAGATCCGTTGCTCCTTCACATCGAGAGGAGTCAGCTGAGGTGGCTCGGGCATCTGTTTCGGATGCCTCCCGGACGCCTCCCTAGGGAGGTGTTCCGGGCATGTCCCACCGGGAGAAGGCCCCGGGGAAGACCTAGGACACGCTGGAGAGACTATGTCTCTCGGCTGGCCTGGGAACGCCTCGGTGTCCCCCCGGAAGAGCTGGAGGAAGTGTCTGGGGAGAGGGAAGTCTGGGAGTCTCCGCTCAGACTGCTGCCCCCGCGACCCGGCCCCGGATAAGCGGTGGAAGATGGATGGATGGATGCATATCTTCAGAGATATATATATATATATATAGGAATATATGACTAATGTTGCTATTAAAAATGTACAGTTTGTACCTTAATCTTTGTTGATTTTTGAGGAATTGTATTGAATCCAATTAGGCTCAATCTGAGCCGCTCCATAACGAGTGGACACAGAAATCCACCAGCGCATGAGGGTTAAGCGCGTGGTACATGACAGTCGGGTTTCGAGGGTCGCTTTGGTGTGTCAGGGCAACTTCGGACCCAGACGCTGCCGACGCGAGCCGACCGCGCAGTCTTAACAAGTGCTTATATCGTCACGCTTGTACGTTAATACTAGGGCTGTGAATCGCCAACAATGTCACGATACGACACTCAATTTGGAATTTAAATTTCTTTTGAGTAGAGTTTAGTAACAATAATGTGTTTGTTGAATAACCAGTGTTATAACAGTTGTGATCACTGAAAAACAATTTTGTTTTTGTCATTAAAAAAAACATTGTTTTAAATGAAATGTAAAAAATTGTCACAAAAAAACCTTATAATGACTCTTCCTTGCTTTTAAAGTCACTGCCTCAGTCACTGAAACGACAATTATAGTCATTTCTTATGACTTCCTATGATGAGCAAGCACACCAAATCACAGAATATTGAAGTTCTCATTCTGTTTTGTTTCAGACCTTAATTAACACACGGCTCAAACTTACAAAACATTGAGTCACCGTCCTCAAATGTTTGGCGGTGGCAAAGTGGTTTTCCAGCGTCGACTTCCATCTGCGGTCCAACACGCAAAATAATTTGCCCCCGCTGCATTGTGACACACCGGGAAACTGCTTGGCGCGCTCTTTTGCACTTATTTTTGTTGGTAAATGAGAATGATTTGCGTGCTTCATCACGGTTTCACCGCGGGTGTGCAGATGACGTTCACGTCGCGTCATTACGTCACTTCATGAGGTTCCCATGGCAATAGGGGAAAATAATGGCGCTTTACTTGTGTGAAGTAAACGCAACATTTGTCAATGCAAGACTTTTTTGCAACAAAAATACAAGCATTATGAAATCATGCTAGCCCTGCAAATTTTGCTTGCTGAAATCGGCAAGTGCAGCGTATTTGAAAAAATGCCATCAGGCGATCGCGTTTTACTTAACTTTTGCTTTGCAGTTCCTGTATATCGCATGACTCATGTCTAATGTCTGACTGTCTGGCATTCTCCCATATTTTTGATTTTACTTTTGTCGGCGGTGGAAAAATCCTCTCATCCATTTTGAACGTCTCGCTCTGCTGCTTGCGTTGCTAGCGCCAATTGACGTCACGTGATTGGCTACATTTAAAAGCACGAGACTCGATACAGCAGATACGCGCATCGTCATGAGTTCATGACGATATATCGCTGTATCGATATTCTGAGCACAGCCCTAGTTAATACATCCGAGCGGAGTGGGTATACCATCTAAGGGGTCTCAACTCAATGTCTCAGGGAGCATTTCTCTCTAAATGTCCAAACAGGTGCACATCTCAAGCTTAGAAGAGCAGCAGCCGTCTCCTCAAAAACACGAGGCACAGTAACGCTGACGCTTTCCTTATCAATTACCACAAAATGTAATGGGGAGAAAGAAAGTGGTTGGAAAACGAGAGAGAGAGAGAGAGAGAGGTAGTTTAAGTATAGAGGGATTAAATGGCTGCGGTAATGTTCTGGACTCTAATCTAAGGGACGGGAACGGCGGGGTAAACACAGCCCATAATTGAGTAACGATTTGTCAGCACCTCAGTGGGGTTGTGCGTCACTTCGCTCTGCCTGATGGAAGGAAGTACAAAACAAACACACACACCATGACGCCCGTGACCCCTCGTATCGCCCTCTCCGGTGATTCAGCCCACCACTTCCACGGACTAATTAAGGAGGGGCATCGCTCCCGCTCACAGGACACGGAGGACGCCCAGGGACGACTCGTAAAATGTCATTATGATTAGCTTGCAGCACTTTGCCATCTAACGGCTTGACATTTCCACAGAACATGTGTGCGAGTTAAGGGCATGACACCCAGTTCCTCTGCTCACTGTGAGCGCCCCCTGTTGGGCTTCACCAGCGATCGCCCACATGCACAATTAATTCAATTTAACTGAGTATTAAATTGATCAAAAGTGACAGTAGAGTGTTTCTTGAGCATCAAACCATCACATCAGAATGATTTCTGAAGGATCATGTGACTCTGGAGAGATGATGCTGAAAATATTCAAATAGAAAACACTTATTTTAAATTAAAATAACAATATTTCACAATATTACTGATTTTACTGTATGTTTGATCACATTACAAAAAAAAAAAATTATTTATAGTATTTAAATACTACAAATTTTGTCAAAACAAATCCGTTTAAAAAAAAAAAAAAGATTAAAAAACATTTTCATTCAATCATATCTTCAGATATATATTTTTTGGAATATTTGACTAATACAAATGAAGCGTTTTGTTTATGGAGCGACAACCAGATTTAAATGCGAGCGTCTATCCCCTAAATTACCAGAATATGAACATCTAGATCCACGTTATCAGTCATGATGAGTTTCACAAGCCTTTCGAGGTGGACTTCACTGAAAGTGAAGAACGCTTGCAGTTTAATAAGTGAGTCAGATATCAACTCTGACTGATTCGCCGAGTTGATTCAGTGAAAGATTGGTCAAACTGAATCTAGATGACTAGTAATGAGTATTTTTGGATTGAATCACAAAAAAGCTGCTGAAAGGACTCCCTGTAGAACATCTAGAGAATAAAATGTGATTTCTCATCGAGGTGAAAAGCCGTCTTGTGATATTGAGGGTGAAATTAGGATAGAATATTCCGCTGTTACATTGACGTGTCGCCTCCACTGTCGTGTTGCTTTTTAAAGAAATAAAAACGACTTAATTCTGTTGGGTCACTTCAATTCCGTCGAGCTTGTCGTGCAGCAGGAATCAGAGTGAGTGACGAGATGACGAGACCACGGCAGAGCCTAAAATCATCTTATGAATGTCTTATCTTGCAGAATGCATGCTCTGCACCGCCGCTCCCTATTCACAGAACACGCGCGATTGCGAAAGCGAAAGTAAAACGCGAACGCGATTTCAACTCCTCCGGCTGCATGTGCGGCTCTAACCATCTCTAAGCTCTGCATCGTACTTGAAAAAAATATGCTCTCCAGTTGCACTTTGAATATTGAGGACTGGATTGATAAAACCAGGCATGACGATTCACACACACTTGTAGTTCGTTCGGTCCGGACCAAAAAACAAAAACAATTCACATAGTCCTGGTCCTCTTAGCGTTCACACTGGCATTTCTAACAGCGAACCTGAAGTGACCGAACCGAAGGCGTAGGGATTCGGTCACGACCTGATTGGTCGCTTTTATGACGTATATTTCGTGCTTACGAACACTCAAATCAACGCTGTGTTCTGGATTAAACGCCATCATTTCGTGCTTTATTTTGACCAGCTGAGAATCTCGAAGAGCTCATCAAATGTTCAAAACATTTCCTCCGTTGTTCACAGAAACAGAAACTTCACCTCCTCGTTGCCCTCGACTCATTTCGGATACGCCGATCTTCCCGCGTCGTCGAATCAGTGACTCGTAGCGTCGCATCTCGTGACATCACGTCCTGTTTTTGGTTGGTTTACGTGTCTTTGGTCCGCGTCGCGTTCATATATCAACCGAACCGCACCAGAGATCGTTTGGAAGCGGACCGAGACCCGTCTTTTTAGCGCTTGTTTGATGCACACATTCACGTTCACATGTGTTCAAACTGAGCGATCGCACCAGGGTTCGCTTTAATCCAACCAAACATGACGAGTGTGAACGCAGCCTATATTCAAGAACCTTTCAGTGTCATTTTGGTCCTTACCAGCACCAGTAGTTTGGTTCTCTCGCAGATGCCGGGCAGATAGGGAAAAGGCGGCACATCTTGCCCTCTGAGACAGCGACTGAGCCAGCCGAACACACACGGGACCTCTCCGTTCAGGAACACCGGCCAAGTCATCAGCTCCATCTGAGCTGCACACGGATGGATGACATGACAAGCATTACAGAGCGGTTCTTTAACGATGATCATGAGTCAGTCAAATCTTTTAATGCTTTTGAATGACGTTTCTGATCAGGCTGCATTTATTTAAACAGTAAAAACTGAAATATTGTTTCGATTTAAAAAGGCTGTTTTCTACGTGAATATATTTTAAAATGTAATTTATATCCCAAGCTGCATATATAATCAAGATCAAAGCTGAATTTTACACTTGTCTTCAGTGTTGAAACAGTTGTGCTGTGATAAATAAAGTTAAACAGAACTGCATTTACTTGAAATAAACATCTAAATTTAATCAAGTTAAATTTTTAATCTTTAAAAATCTTATTGACCTCAAACGTTTGGAATATACACAGCAAGACCATTTAAGTGAACAGCAAAAAGGTGATTAAAATGATGAAATTATGACCAGTCAATGCATCTAAACCAACTTGCTTTTCCTTATACATTAAAAACAATATATGACTATATAAAATTTAAAACAGATAAATTTGCATAAATTACCATATAACAAATTATACAATAAATGACTCGCATTCTAGAAAATAAAATGGTAAACGATTTGGGTTATGACTGTTTTGTTTCGAATCATTGGTTCGGAGCGTGAAAGTCACGTGATTTCAGTGAACGAGGCTTCGCTACGTCATCAGTGATTCAAAATTTCAATGGTTTCGAATCATATTGGCCGTTCGATTCACGATCCGAATCACCGATTCGAAGCGAAAGAGTCGTGAAGCTTCATGAATCGGTGTTTTGAAATCGCCCATCACTAGATACGCTTGAATAAAGTCGTGTTTTGTGCTTTTAGGGGAAAAATAGTATTCTTGTTGCTTCATATAGTTAAGATTGAATCACTGTAGTCACATGACCTGTTTTAAGTATCTTTAGTGTTCATTATCTTGATGTCAATAGAGACTCACTGAACCACCGGATTTCATCAATAACCTTAATTTGTGTTCTGAAGATGAACGAAGGTCTCACGGGTGTGGAATGACATGAGGCGTTAATGACTGAATTTTCATTTTGGGGTGAACAAACCCTTAGAAAATTGGTCTATTCTGGAAAAATGACGACACTGTCCAGTTCAAGTGCATATATACAAAACACACACACACACAAAAAAAGACAAGACTTCCTGCCCTATCTTTCCGTTTCGAATGCACATGTCAAACCTTTCAATGGGACTTTTAACCTCAAGCGTCAATGTTGAAAAATAACACTGTCGACTCCCCAACAGATTCCCGTCACTCAAACCCTGCTCGTGGCTTGAAGCGGGACCGGCCGAACTCCTAACAAGTCAGCACTGTCTGCTAAATGAATAGAAACGCCTTCAGCTGCTAATGAGGAGTCCCGACCGCATCGATCGGCCTCGTACCTTGATCAATCACGCAGGCCTCCTTGAAGGTTTTGATGAATGAGGGGTAATCGCGCCAGTACAGATCAATGAAATCCTCCAGCTGCAGGTCCCTAATGAAACGAGAGAAAAAATGATTCGTTGGTAACAGA
This sequence comes from Opsariichthys bidens, assembly GCA_037194245.1. Taxonomy (NCBI): domain Eukaryota; kingdom Metazoa; phylum Chordata; class Actinopteri; order Cypriniformes; family Xenocyprididae; genus Opsariichthys; species Opsariichthys bidens. The sequence goes on from CM074279.1 coordinate 32,286,567, forward strand.
GTCGTCAGGCGGTCAATATATACACTAATACTGGAATAAAAGCCAAACCAGGGCATGACTCACACGGTTTAACACGCCGCTGACTAATGAGATCTGTGGTTTGGCAGCGGTTCATCCGAAGACTCGTTCCCGATGATAACTAGCGCAATATTGTGAATATCACAGTGATTTTATTTTATTCATCTCAACAGGTTCTAAACAGGATCCGGATCTTTGAGCGCGTTCTCCCGTTTCGACCAGTTTCACACAAAAGCATACAAAAAAATACATGTACGGTCATGGCAAATATTAATTAATTAAGTGATCAATGTATTTTTGGATGGTTTTTAACAGAAAATCTAAAGGGAGTGCAAGGTTTAGGGTTTTATATTTATATTATATATTTTTATATACACACATTTTATTTTTCTAAACAAATTACTTTACCAAAGCAACAGTGTATATATATATATATTTACACACACACACACACACACAGTGTTTTTTGGTTTTAAAACAGAGTTATTTTTTTAGCGTTGCATTGTTTTATAAGTATTTTGTTTTTGTTAAATAAATTAAAGTGTTTTTATAAAATATTTTGTTTTGATAGATAAATAAATAAATAATTACTACTTTGTTTAATGAAGTATTTTGTTTTGTAAGTTATTAGTGTTTTGTTTTTGAAGTACTTTGTTTTTGTTAAACAAATTAAATGCAGTGTTTTTTTTAAATAAAACTTTTTGTTTTGATAGATAAACAATGACTACTTTGTTTTAAAAAAGCATTTTGGTTTTGGTAAATAAATAAATTAAATAGTGTTTTTTTTAAATAAATAAAGTAGTTTGTTTCGATATATATAGTGTTTATTTTGTTTTAATAAATATTTTGTTTACATAAAGTACTTTGTATTAATCTTTTTTTTTTTTTTTAAATAGTTTTTTTTTTTTTTTTTTTTTTTTAAACTAAATGTATATTAAAGTTGACGAAATTGTGTCCATCTACTGGTCATCTCTGAATGATTCGCACGAATAATAAAGCGACAATATAGCTATTATCAAAAATAATAGCAGGTAAAATGGACCTATTTCGCCCCATGTTTCAAGAATGAATGAATTTGGTTGAAGTGATGGTTCCTGACCGAGAGACAAAAAGAGCATTTACGTACATAAGTAGAGATATGTGTCCAATGTTGTGAAAACGCTGCTCAGCCTTAACGCTGACCTCCAAACAACAGACGAGCAGAGGACGACCGTTACAGCCTTATCTGGTCTCATAACACAAAGCTTTTACATTTCAAGCCCACATGGGTTTATCAAACTGCAACCAATTAAACTCTCACTGCTGTTTTGTTTATGTCCACATGACAGCATGCTCTTGACATTTTCAGAAACAATGAAAAATATCACAGCTATTAATCTACACCACAAAGAAACGCCGCAATGACGAGTTGGGTAACTTTGGTTAGGAGTCACAGGAAACGCAAGCTCTGGCCTCACCCACTTCATTCATTATTATTCCCGTCGAAAAAATGAAATGATTAATTACTTGGCCAGCTGTTGCAGCAGACCGACCAGAGCTCTCGCCCCGCTCCGCTGCAGCTCATCCAGCTTCAGGTCCTCGTAGAGCAGGTGCAGAACGTAGAAGAGCACCGGGATGTGTGGGAAGAGCAGGGCGGACGACTCCAAACCCAGAGCAGACTCGTGGTCGTCCACTCCACCGGGGGGCGACACCGATTCCAGGCCTTGAACGGCCACCACAGGTCGCATGGAAACTTGCCAATGGTAGTCGGAGCAACGGAGGTATGACCAATCCTGTTGGAAGTCAGAACAGACGTATCAACAAACCACGACCTTCAAAACATTCACTACAGGAACTTTGGGGCCGGTAAGATTTTCTTTTAAAATGTTTTTGAAAGTCTCACCAACGCTGCATTTATTTGATCAAACAGAACAGATGACCGAGGGGCTTTGACAGCGACCTTTGACCTCTGGCACTCACCTCTTCTGACCCCGTGTCAGCCGGACGGGCCTTCTTAGGGGCTATTACTGGAGAGAGAGGCACCTCAAAATGAAGCTGTGGAGATGAGCATTTAAGACGTCATTCACCAACTGCAAACTTCACTGACGAGCATCTCATAACACCATGATGACAAAAATACAGTGTTTTATTTTTAATAATGTATTTTGGTCAAGTGTTGTTTAATAACAAAAGTATTTTGTTTTGAGAAATATTTTTTAAAATTTAAGATTTATTTATTTCAATAAAATTATTTAAACTGTATGCAAGGAAATAAAAATAAAAATGCTGAAATACACCGTGATTTGTTGTTTTATTATTCAATGTTTTAAAGTACTTTTTTTTAAACAAGACGATATATAAACTATGCACGCAAACAATAAATATATAATGTTTTGTTTTGATAAATAAAATAAATACCGTTTTATTTTAATACTGTATTTTGGTTTTGATAAATACAAGTGTTGTTTAATAACAAAAGTATTTTGTTTTGAGAAATATTTTTTAAAATTTAAGATTTTTTAAAATATTTATTTATTCCTTCAAACAATATCAAATAATACGATTTACAAAATAATTTTTGAAATACAGTCTTTTGTTTTAATAAAGTATTTTCTTTTGATAGTGTTTTTGTTTTAATAAAGTATTTTGTGTTGACAGATGAATAAAATAAACAGTGTTTTGTTTTAATAAACATTTTTCGATAAATATTTTTTTTAAAATTAACAAAGATTTATTTAATTTAAATTAAATTATTTAAACTGTGTGCAAGAAAATTTAAAAAAAATCTGAAATATACAGTGATTTGTTGTTTTATTATTCAATGTTTTAAAGTACTTTTTTTTAAACAAGACGATATATAAACTATGCACGCAAATAATAAATATATAGCGTTTTGTTTTGATAAATAAAATAAATACTGTTTTGTTTTAATAAGTATATTGTTTTGACAAATTAGGTGTTTTGTTTAAAAATCTACAAAACAATATATATGAACACTTTACAAAAGATTTATGCAAAAGAAAAAGAAAATTAATGCGATTGTACTGGGCAATATATCAATATGAATATATAAATAATCATTTAATTTGTAGAAAATGTCAATTGTTTTCTATGCTTACCTGAGAGATTTTAAAACCATTTTAAAACATTCTCAAAAAAGACAATTTAAAAAGGTTTAAGTAAATTGTTAATCTCAAGTAAAGTTTTAATTTATTTAAATTCCAGATCAATCCCAGGTCCGAGGTCACAGCAAAGAGAGACACTCACGTTGCGTGTCCACGTCAGCCGTTCTGTGTTGTAACCCATCAGTGTCATTAGGCACGTGACAAACAGGTTCCACTCCAGGTGCATGCTGGGACCTCCAGGGGCGTTGTAGCTGTTGTACCACTTGACCAGCACTTTCATGGCAGTATCCTTGGGTAAAATAAACCTGATGGCCTCCAGGCAACGTTTGACTGCGAGAACGAAAGAAAGATCAGCGGTCAATAACAAAAGTCACCGCCACAAAGGCGCTTTCAGTACTATTTCGCTCTCTAGACAACGCTCGAGCGCCACCTTGTCATTTACGACGGTACAGTTGACCGAGAGGATCTCTGAGCTGCTGAGAGAGGAGGCGGGGACAATTAGCATATTCATAGATCCACGTATACTAGCTATTTTAGGCCATTAATACATCTTTTCACAGGACAACATGCTTAAATATGTCATTTTAGTGATACAATTATTGACCCCAGAGGAACTTTGTGACAAATATGTGGGAAGAGATGCATGTTATTTAGTCAGCTGTCACCACAGGTCTCTGATGAATTAATACCATAATATTAGATTAACATTAAAAATAACATTAAAACCTCATTTTTTGGTCGTATCGCCCGCCCCCGCATGTGTACATCAAAAATAAGTGTAGGTGAAGAGAATGGAGATGAATGTTCTACGCGGAGGTGATCCTATAGAAGGGTGCGCACGGAGGGGGCCGGCACTTCAAAGGACACAGCCGGAGCTGGAACACACATCGGAGCGAGGGGGCGGAGAACCGAGGGGAAGCGAGCGAAGGGCCACTACACTCGAGGGGGTTTACAGATGACTGTTCGCCAAAGAGCTCGACGGCGTGACACGGGGGCTACGTGACCTGATGCAGAGAGGAAGAGGAGGATGAGATCTGATGCATGGGGTTTGGATTTATGAAGCAATATGATTTGAGTAAATGTACTAATATTTAAAATAAATAAATAAATAAATAAATAAATATTGACTTCCGAATCCATTCCGTCATCCAAGATGTTCGTGTCTTTCTTTCTTTCTTCAGTGGAAAAGAAATCATTCCATTATAGTGGGGTTCAATGGGGTTCAACGGGTCAGTTTCAGTGCAGCTTCAAAGACTCTACATGATCCAGACGAGGAATAAGAGTCTGATCTAGAGAAACCGTCGCACATTTTATACAAAAATAAACATGATATACTTTTTAACCACAAATGCTGGTCATTATGTGATCCTGTTGGAGAAGTATTGCGGTAGGGCTCCCACTTCAAAATCGTCCGACATCGTTGTTTTGCCTTATTTTGTAAAGTGCGTTTGACTTAGTCTTTGTACATTCGCTTTGTAAACACTGGATCTGTACTTCCTCCTACGTCACGTGACCTTTCCAATGTCATTAAGTAATGCTGGAAGTCGTGGACGCTAGTGCAAATGGTTAAAATATATATATATATATTATATATATACACAGCTCTGGAAAAAATTAAGAGACCACTGCAAAATGATCAGTTTCTCTAGGTTTACTATTTATAGGTATGTGTTTGGGTAAAATTAACATTTTGTTTTATTCTATAAACTACTGACATTTTTCCCAAATTCCAAATAAAAATATTGCAATTTAGAGCATTTATTTGCCAGATGCAACAACTGGTCAAAATAACAAAAAATATGCAGTGGTCTCTTCATTTTTTCGAAACCTGTATATATATATATATATATATATATTTATTTTTGTATAAAATGTGCGATGGTTTCTCTAGATCAGACTCTTATTCCTCGTCTGGATCATGTAGAGTCTTTGAAGCTGCACTGAAACTGACCCGTTGAACCCCATTGAAGTCCACTATATGGAGGAAAACCCTGCAGTGTTTTCCTCATAAACCTTCATTTCTTCAAGTATTAGTACATTTACTCAAATCATATTGCTTCATAAATCCAAACCCCAAAAATTTGAATTCTGAAGTGAAATAATCCTTTAATAAAATTTGAAAGAAAAAAAATCTGAAAAATGTTAAAAACACAAAAGGCAGGTATGAAAGCATTTCCATTTTGCACGGAATCTAAAAAAATGTAGTTGTGACTTTTTAAACAATTCCGACATGCAATTTCCAGTGTGTAGCTTGCATTTTTAAGAGTTAAAGGGGGACTATAATGTCTCTTTCACAGGATGTAATATCAGTCTCTGGTGTCTCCAGAATGTGTGTGTGAAGTTTCAGCTCAAAATCCCCCACAGATCATTTATTATCACTTGTCAAATTTGGGCACGTCCCTTTAAATGCAAATGAGCTGCTGCTCCAGAAGAGGGCGGAGCTTCAACGGCTCAACAACAACAAAGCTGGAGAATCTCACGCAGACAAAATGAGGAAAGTGTTCAAACGGATGGAGACGTTTCTGAACGGTTCGTGGATAAATTGATGTTGATCGACTCGTCACTAGCGTGTGTCGTCATTCGTGTAAATCCCGTATGGACGCCCACTATACATAGCGTACACACACCAGACTAACGTTTATGATTGTTATCAAACGCTGTGAATGCTTTTTTAGCGATGGATCTTGTCAGGATCAACCAGCAGCTAATAAGACTGTAAATAGAGTTCGTCTCGTCAATGGCGGAACAGTTAGCATGCTTTGATCGAACTTTTGCCATGGCGTCACAATTGATACACTTGTCGCTCGTGAAAACAAATGGCAGCTCCGTGGGTGTAGATATTACAGTAAGATCCCCTTCCTACGTCACTAGTGGAGCGAAATCCGAGCGGTTTGTTCTGGAGACACTTTATTTAGAACATTACTGCAATATTATTTTTTTTTTTGTCAACAGTACAATTGAGTATGAACTTTAATTACCGTTAAACTTGACGTTTTTCCACCCACAATCCTATCCGTATTTTCTGTAGTCATTGTGTAAAACTCAAGAGATCCTGATTTATGTGGCATAAATGATGTGCCCAAGGATCTGTCACTTATGCTTTTCTGCGAAGTACAATTGTGAGTCATTCCCGCCACTTTCTACATTTAGACATTTGACCTTTTCTAATGTGTTTGCTAGAATTATTTCAGGAAGTATAAATGATACACGCTTTGGGTCTGTTCCTGTCATTAGAGCCGTTTGCTATTGACTTATTACTACCATTACAACGTTCACCACGTAGCATCATGGCGGACAAACGTCTTAACTGCGGGCGCAGGTTTCCTGTGGCGTGTGTTCTGGGCCTTTCGTCTTTTCATCTACCCATCCAGCTTTCTGTACAATTTTCTCAATTAATGCCAGCTTCCTGTTAATAAGTGCTGGTCTTTGTACCACTAATAAAGTGGCATTTTATTCAGGTCCATCCTGACCTTTTGTTGTTTGTTTGCTAATTAAGCTCCATTGAGAGTGTGGCGGTGTGACTCGGTATGATAACGCATAAAATAAAAGTGGGAAAATGCCATTTTAGATTTCCATAACTCAGTCTAGCTACTTCTACGCATTTGGACTTTATCCAGCGAAGATTGTGGATGTTCATCACTGGATGTGGTCACTGATATTTAAACTAATCTCTCTAGAATTAGTGACGAGGTCGGACGAACAAACTTTAGCATTTTAAATGGCCGAGGGTCTTTACTGACGTCTTTAGAGTGTCGTCTCAACCAGCTGTGTGCTTTGAGGAATCACTCATGTCTCGAGCTCAAGCTTGTGAGACATGCTGAATACTAATACTCTGGTAATAGGGTTTAAATTACTGTCCCAAAGTATGAGAAATAGTGATGGTCATGCATGTCTTGGCAAAACATCACTAAATGTTTTTGTCCTATGAAATGGTCTCACTTAAATATGGATGCCTATTTCCACCATGGAATAAAAAATAAAAAGTGGAAGTTACATATTAATTTCACAATTCGCACTTATCTCTTGTGGTTTTGAATTATTATGGTCACGTTTAATAATTTTTTCTCTCAGCACACAGTTCTCACTTTATTTCTCGCAATGAGTTTACATGTCTCACTATTTTTCATTTCGTGAATGTAATATGCATTTCGTGACGTAGACAGATCCTTTCGTACACGTCATTTGGCGCACATTAATAGAGATTAAGTCAGAGAAAAATGGCAGATTTGCAAGATTTTAAAGGGATGGTTGATCATTGTGATTTCTCTTTTTTAACTTCAGTTAGTCTGTAACGTTGCTGTTTGAGCAAAGAAGATACGACACTCAAAGTTCAATGCATTTTCTTGTACAGAAATCACTTTGTACTACAACGAGCTTGTCAACTCATCACTAACGTGACGACACACGCTAGTGACGAGTCGATCGACATAAATTTATCCACGAACCGTTCAGAAACGTCTCCATCCGTTTGAACACTTTCCTCATTTTGCCTGCGTGAGATTCTCCAGCTTTGTTGTTGTTGAGCCGTTGAAGCTCCGCCCTCTTCTGGAGCGGCGGCTCATTTGCATTTAAAGGGACGCGCACAAAAAACGACGTGTTTTTGCTCACACAAAAAGCGATAATAAATGATCTGTGGGGGATTTTGAGCTGCAACTTCACATAAGGGGATCTTATATTAGATTATAGCTCCCACATTTATTCATATCACAATGTAAATACCGTAATGGCAGTTTTTCCAATAACACGGGCTGTTTTAAAACGAGTGTTTTGATGGCTTGTTGCGTCACACTAACAGCTTGTGACTCAGCTCTGTGCTGCGTTGGAAGCGATGCATCACGCTGGTGGACCGTATTTATCCGAGTGCTTTTTCTTACCCAGCTCTGAAGTGGCCACCTCAGGAATGGTGATTCTTAACATGGAACCGGAGCTCAATTCCTGAACAAAAGAAAAGTGAGAGGCGGTTATTAGCGGCACATACTAAATTAGCAATACGGTCCGAAGCTCATGAAGAATCATGTTTGTTTGTTTCCCTCACTTGTAAGTCGCTTTGGATAACAGCGTCTGCTAAATGACTAAATGTAATGTAGATGCATCCCGTTGCTATTTATATCTGGTCGAATTTAGTCAAAAGCAACCAGACTATTGTTGCTCTCTTTTGTCGAAATAAATCGAACGCAAAAGAACAATTCCAGCAGAATGACTTGGACGAAAGCAAACCTTAGACGCTGGCTATTTTTAAAACCCTCTCTCTGAAGAATATCATCCCACATAAGTTGGTGGCGGCGAGATTGCTTTGACAGGCCTGCGAGGGGATTTCTTTGGGTAGGACATGTCGTTCGGTGGGAAATGACAACGCAGAGGGGCTGACTGCAGGGGACCAGACTTTATTGAGTCCTGTCAAAACAGCGACGGGCTCCTGGTGCACACGTCTGAGTCGCCACGCCGCGTCGGTCGTGTCCTGTTACTGCGGCAGCCCTCAATTACAGCCGGGCACTGAACGACAAAAGCAATTACCCGCTCCTGCCTTTAGCAGCAGTGGTCAGCACAAACACAAACGCAAGCATCTCGACCCTCTCTGACATTTTGTAAATGCATTTAGAACGCAGCTGCGACATTTGTGTCGACGGTACAGACAGCGATATGTCGAGCGAGCCGTGCTGCCACCGGACAAAACTTGGCTGAATAACAAAACAGTGATCGTGAATCTGGGATAAATAATGCATAAAATAAATGTTAATTAATTAGAGCTGCAACTAACGATTATATTTCTCCCCCTCCCATGTCCGCGCACATCCGAATAAACTTCTCTGAAATGCAAAACTGATTTTCGTCCGCTCGTAATATTTTCTTATTTGCGAGACGAAGACTTTCTCCTCAACTCGGTTCACGGGCAAAATGCCCTAAATTTGGCAGAGATCCAATTCCACAAGTGGGACGCCATTTCGGTTCTGCAAAGTTTTATTCGGCCTCTGTTTAAAGTATTCCCACACTTCTGATCGTCGTGGTCTGGGTGTTTGTGATCGAACGGAACTTTCTCCGTTCCCGGGAGCAGAAGCCGCCGTTACGCCAGATGAGTGTAAACAGTGTGACGCGTCGACGCATTTCACGCACGTATTTTTGTAGTCGACGTCGTTGCAGCACTATAATTAATGTTTTACACCTCCTTTGTTATCGATGATTAAAATATATTGTCCAATATTATGCATAAATTGTAATTAATTCGCTAACCAATGCATTGAAACAAATGTATATTAGAGATCCAGGATATATTGGGAATATATCAGTCGGACGATATTTATTAACTCATTTATATAATTATATTTTGTTCTATAATGAATTATAATAATAATTAAAATATTTATTAATCTATCAGGATTGGACGGAATCAGCTAATATTAATATAACTGATTTTCTGAAGTCTTTTTAAGTGTTAAAAGGTGTTCAAGTCAGCATGAAATTAAAATTCTACCCTGTATATTTTGTAAATGCATGTTATAGATCTCATTCTGATCAATTCATCCACGCATGTTCCTTTATTTTTTATTACGACCTCTCTTTAATCACAAAGTCATAACTCGATCTTCTGGAGAAAACTTTTTAGTCTGCTTAAAACGCAAAAACTCAAAATTCAAATCAAAAACTAATGCAAAGAACCAAATGTCGTCCTTCAGTGGAAAAGAAATTAAGGAAAACACTCCAGGGTTTTCCTCCATATAGTGGACTTCAATGGGGTTCAACGGGTCAGTTTCAGTGCAGCTTCAAAGACTCTACATGATCCAGACGAGGAATAAGAGTCTGATCTAGAGAAACCATCGCACATTTTATACAAAAATATATATATATTTTTAATTATATACTTTTTAAGTCACAAATGCTCTGCGATGCGCCATGCATTATGTAATTTCAACCCTGCAACTTCAACCTGTTGGTCCCCACTGAAGTCCACTTATTGATGTCCAATAAACAAGTTGATATTAAAGGGTTTGTTCACCCAAAAATGAAACTTCAGTCATTAATTCCTCGTGTGGTTCTTCACCCGTAAGACCTTCGTTCATCTTCAGAACACAAATGAAGATATTTTTGATGAAATCCATTGGGTATCAGATGACCAGAAAGATACTAAAACATATTTAAAACAGGTCATGTGACTACAGTGGTTCAACCTTAATATTATAAAGTGACGAGAATAACGACTAAAAAAAAAAAAAAAAAAACGACTTTATTCAACAATTTCTAGTGATGGACGATTTCAAAACACTGATTCATGAAGCTTCACGAATCTTTTGTGTCGAATCAGTGGTTTGGAGCGTCAAAGTCACGCGATTTTAGTAAACGAGGCTTCGTTACGTCACAAGTGATTCGTAATTTCAATGCTTCACTTGATTTTGGCAGTTTGATTCACGCTCCGAACCACCGATTCAAAACAAAAGATTCGTAAAGCTTCATGAATCAGTGTTTTGAAATCACTAGATATTTTCGAATAAAGTCATTTTGTTTGTTTTTTTGGCGCACAAAAAGTATTCTTGTCGCTTCACAACATTAAGGTTGAACCACTGTAGTCACATGACCTGATTTAAATATGTTTTAAGTATCTTCCTGAGCATCTAAAAGTGTTAATTAACTTTTTGTCAATGTAGGACTCACTGAACCATTGGATTTGATCAAAAATATCTTCATTTGTGTTCTGAAGATGAACGAAGGTCTTACGGGTGAAGAATTAATGACTGAATTATTATTTTGGAGTGCATTAACCCTTTACGATTTACCGCCACCTACTGGCGGTTTTATTTTCATTTCATTCATGAATTTACATTTATTTTCATATTTACATTTTACATAGACTGAACTTAAAACATCAAACTTTTTTACACATTTCTAATAAATCGTTTTTAAAACATTCGTACCACATTATTTATCAATGAGCAGCATTAAGCAATGCGTCTAAATGAAACCACTCCAGATGGAGCTTCTGTGCCACTTCTGCAGTGCAAAGATCCATTTTTTTGAGCGGTAACAGTCTGATTGGGTCTTATTGTTCGAATTGAATTTATTGTTTAATATTTAAAAACAAATTTAAGAAATATGATGCATACAAAATGCTCTTATAAAAGTAAAAATGCCACTGGAAATGAGGGGCAAATACGGCCCTGTAATGGGAAAGTTACTGATCAGAAAGAGCTTTTTCAATAAAAAATACACAAGTGCAAGAAAAACGTTAGAGCCCTGATTATACTGACTGCTGTCACCCTCAGCGCTGATCTCAATTTGACTCTGGAATATCAATAAAAGCAAATGCGGAGAGGTGACGGGCTGCACTAACCAGCGTGACTCTGTTGCTGACGGCGTCTCGGAGGGTGTGGATATGAGACGCAGCGTGCTGGAACGGAGAGTCTTCCAGCCATGATGACTCGTGGTGCTGCGTCGAGCCGCGGAACTCCAACACAGGGGACGGCATGCCAATCTGAGAGCAGGAGATGAGGAATCGGGTAATAAAACACAAAAACATTACACCGTTACACAGAGACGCGAGGTGTTGCACATTCACGGTCCCATCTAAAGTGCTCCTGTTATGCTCTTTCAGATTTCATATAGTGTGTAATAGAGCCGTTTGTGAACGCAAAAAGTAATTCCAGTCTTACTTCTCAAATCTAGGTTTGTCACAAATTTGCATAATGCAAACCTGCGGTCTTCATTGGCTGCCGGTGAATAGCGTCTACTTTGCCCCGCCCTCAAACAAGCTGAGGCTTGGTTGGTGATTTCAATACCCCACATATTGATTGCAAATCGATGCATATAATTACCAAACTTCTTTTTTTTTTTCGTTCACCATGTTCCGTAGAGTCAGCGGTCTCGTATATTATATTACACATATATACATCATACATATTTTCCACTTTCGGCTTTAGGCACATCCCTAGTAATGAGCGTTTCGTTTCCGATGCGCTGTAAGCCAATCAGAGCAGACTGGGCAGACTGACCAATCAGAGCAGAGGAAGCTCTCAGAGAGGCGGGGTTTAAAGAGACCAAATGCTTTATCAAGCTGTTTCTGACACTGATATATTATGAGAAAATTAGTGTTTTTTGACATTGTATGCACGTAAGCAGGGCTGGGCGGGTCACTTTTAAAATGTATTTCACTACAGCTTACAAAATACATGCTTTAAAAAGTCATTTGTAACGTATTTCATTACATTACTCAAGTTTAGTCACTTCATCTAAATACTTTGGAATACTAATAAGTGTGAAACAAACACAAAAAAGGTCATTGCGAGTTTTTAATCCCACAATTCTGACTTTTTCCCTCAGAATTGAGTGATATAAAGTTGCAATTATGAGTTATAAAGTCAGAATTATGAGATATAAACTCACAATATTGAGAAAAGTCAGAATTATGAGATATAAACTGACAATATTGAGAAAAGTCAGAATTATGAGATATAAACTCACACACTAAATTCACAATTACAAGGAAAAAAGTCAGTATTTCAAGTTTAAATCTCCCAATTCTGACTTTATAACTTGCAATTGTGAGTTTAAATCTCGCGATTGTGAGAAAAAGAAGTCAGAATTGTGAAACACAAACTCACAATTGTGAGGAAAAAAACAAATAGTGAGAAAAAGTCGCAGTGACGAGTGAATTATAAAATGACTCACAAAACATGAAAACAGTGAAAACATGAAACTGAACTGGTCTTTTTCAGACGGTCAGAGTCAGAGAATCACCAATCGCTGTTTAAATGACATTAAAACTCAAAGTAATCACTTTGGTAATCTAAAACACTTTTCAGATGGAACTGGAATCTGATTACCACACATTTCAAATCAAACACAGTCACTCACATTTAGTGTTTTAAATACGGAACTAAGTTACTTGTATTTCGTTACTCCTCAACTCTGCACGTAAGTCTATTGTAGGACGACTCCAAAACAAAATCAGGAACCTTTAAATGAACATAATAGGGCAGGGCACCAAAATCAGCCATTGGCTCCTATAAAGGGAAAAAAATAGGTGCCGCAAAAGAATAAACATGTTTTAATTTTGTCATGTGACTCCTTTTACAGCATCGACATTTGCATCCATCTTGTGGATGTCCTGGGAACTAAGATTCACTTCAAGTAGGAACTGAATCTGATATTGTTGACTAAAGTTATTTTTGTTTTGTTTTTGCACACGAAAAGTATTGTGGTCTCTTCACCACATTCAGGTCGAACCACGTTTTAATCATGTCTTTAGTTCCTAACGGGGCCTCGAAATTGTTGATCCTATTCCCGTCTATGGATGTCATATCTCTGGGATTTCATCAAAAATATCTCCATTTGTGTTCGGAAGATGAAACGAAGGTGCGGAACGACATGAGGGAGAGGAATTAATGACAGAAGCTTCATTTTTGGGTGAACGAACCCTAAATAAGCTTAAAAATATCACTTGGCTGCTTTCTTGACGGTTATTGGTAGTAAATTACCACCATAAAAAGGAACAAACGGACTGAAATTGGTTTATCTACACAAGAACATCATCAGCCCTTAAATGCAGTTCTGGGGATTTGAAGTGAATAAAAATGCCGCTGTGGTTTAGGAGACGTTTGCAGAAGCTTTTATGTTAAACGGTGGCTCTAAAATGCATAAATACACTTGATTACTAATTCATTAAGCACACAATCAATCATACAGGCTACTTGATCTCCGTTTCATGAAATTAGATTATCAAGTTGTTTAAGGACAAAAATAATGGAGCAGGCCATATTACTGATATTGATCCATGTGTAAGAACAAAGTGGAAGGCCATTAGCATTAGGACATGATATCAAGAGTCCTCTCTAAGAATGTGGTCTTGTCTTACATATGAGACTCAATTAGTCTTTGACTAATTGGCTAGAATATAACACACACACACACACACACTCCCTCAGAAACGCAGTACCTCCTCCAGACGGCTGATGTGCTGAACCGAGGCCCTGGCGGGGGTGCTGATGTTCTCCAGAGGAGCGATTAACTGCGGCTGGTGGTTCTGCGCACTGAAGGTAGGAGACAGAAGGCCAGGGACAAACACTTTGCTGACCTGGAAGTTAAAAAAAAAGGGTTTGACATGATTATTAGCTTAGAAACTGGATGGTTTTGTGTTACCAAAGCCTTAAAACCGAATTACTTTGTAGGTAATGAGAATAATCATTCTGTTTATGTATATAAAGAAGGTGTTGTCGAACTCTGCTTTTGTGTGTCTTAACCCTTATGTGCCGTTCGGGATGTTTCCATCCACTGTGGGGAATTTTTGAGTCTTAATTTGGCCGTAACTTTCAGTAAATGGAATGATTTTTGGTGACAAATCTTATTTTGACACATATTTTGGGAAAATGCTTTGAAAATGTTCAAAAACTCAACAGAACTCTGTGGGCAAATTCACCACCCTTGATTTTAACTGCTTTAAAAATGTATCAGATCAATATTTTTTTCACATTTTTTTGCTTAAATCTATTAATCAACCTCAGTCCTGATCAAAACTACTAAATTAAAAAACTCTTTAATTGCCAAATTCATAAATGATGTCACTGATTTGGGAAAAAAACGTGTCAAAGATTAGAAACAACATTGTTAGTTTTTGTGCAGCATCAGATTTTAACGTTTTAAAGAGTTAAAATCCTGATTTATTTTTTTAATTTAGTAGTTTTGATCAGGACTGAGGTCGATTAATAGATTTAAGCAAAAAAAAAATTGAAAAAATATTCATATGATACATTTTTAAAGCAGTTAACAGAACGAAAGGGTCGTGAATTTGAACAATGCACAAGGGTTAAAAAGCATCAATTTCATCCCTCATTAGACACTACCGGTCAAGAGTTTTTGAACGGCAAGATTTTGAATGTTTTTAAAAGATGAATGGCTTCATTTATTTGATCCAAAACACCGCAAAAACTGTAATATTGTGACATATTTTTACAATTTGAATATATTCAAAAATGCATTTTATATCCTGAATTTTCAGCATCAGTGTCACATGATCCTTCAGAAATCATTCTGATATGACGAATTGATGCTCAAGAAAATATTTTTATTATCATCAATGCTGAAAACGGTTGCGTACAGTGTTCGGGATTATCTGACGAATTGAAAGTTCAAAAGAACCGCGTTTATCTGAAATATAAAGCTTTTTGCACCATTATAATAACTTTTGATCAATTTAATGCATCCTTGCTGAATAAAAGTATTCATTTCTTTAAAATCTTACTGACCACAAACTTATGAACGGTGGTGATAATGTTACAAAAGCTTTATATTTCAGATATCAAATAATACTGAAAATATGAATTTCATAGCCTCATATTAATGTTCATCAATCAATAAACCTAACAGAGGAAATTGTAGCTTTGGTAAATCTTAATCTATATTTCACTTATAATTTAGGCCGTGAAGACTGTAAAGTGTTTGATAACGGTTCAGTTTCTGTGTGTTTGAGGCCACAGGTAAATATGTTTTTATGAAGATTGTTTTGAGTTCACTCATTCTTTTAAAGCCTAATAAATGTTGAAATTATTCAGTTACACTGTCTATGTATTTATTTGAATAATTTCACGGAGACATCCGTACAGTGTGAGTGATACTGGCCTTCATTCATAAAAACATGCCATTAAACAAATCTTAACAAATGTTGTTTCTACATTAATTTGGAGAGTCACTGTTAAATTATTACATTATAAAAAAAAATTAATGTCTTTAATCTCGATTTATTTAATTACACGAAAAATAAGCTTTTTTTTGTTTGTTTGCTTGTTTATTATAATTGTCACTACCAAAAACATTAGTGTATTTTACAAACTATTACATGTTTCTACATTAATTTGGAGAGTCACTGTTAAATGATTACATTATAAAAAAAATTAATGTTTTTAATCTCAATCTATTTAATCTTTTTAAATTACATTTAAAAAAAGCTATCTTTTTTGCTTGTTTGTTTGCTTGTTTATTATAATTGTCACTACCAAAAACATTAGTGTATTTTACAAACTCTTACATATCTGAAACCTAAAATGAACATTATATTTTGTAACACGCTGAACAGTGTCGATATATGACGAAAGTCCGTTCACTCCAAGAATAATAACTATAACGATTATTATATTAACGTCAACATCGCTCTGTTTATCATAAGCGTGCTTCAGTTTTGGCATCCGCCGCATTAACGGCTCGAGTTCTTTAAAGCAGAACGCATTGAGATTTGCCGTTTTATCGGCGTTTGACACACGTGATGGAAAGTATAACAACATGCAACTACAAGATAAGAGTCTCCCGATACTACAGAAACCGAAACTTGGTACGTTCTAAGTCTAGCGACTTGCCTGGAAATGTGATCGATCAAGGTGACCTATTCAACAGAATATAAAAGTGTTATTGCTCTTGTATAGTATATGATTTGATCTGTCCTTTATAATTTAAATGAATGATTTTTGGTCACTTCGGGCTTTCTTAAGCAATTAAATTGTGTGTGTGTGGGTGTGGGACAGATCCCCATCACATACTATATAAGCAAGATGAATCACATTGTGATGTAGCCTTTGTATTCAGTTAGATAGGTCACATTGATCAATCATATTTTCAACCAATCACTGGAGAACTAGACCTAAAAAACTGGTTAGGGGTGAGTCATCCACATCTGAAACGCACATTATCATCAGCGCTGGAGGGTAAGAGGCTTTTTATACATCAGTCATCTGCAAGAAACATTTAATGGCATTAATACAATCTAACAGTATCAACAGACATGCCTGTGTGTCTGCAAAGAATCCCCGCATTCTCTCCAGCGCTAATGACAATCTCTCATCCAGATATGAGTGACTCACCTGGAACCAATTTTCAAATCTCTAGCGATTGGTGGGGAACATGATGGAATGAGATGATGTATTAGACTCAAAGTGCAAATTGTAATGCACAGATGCCTTTGGCTTTTTTAATAAAAGAGAACTAGGCATGGCGGACACACTGCACATTACAGACGTTACCGAACAAAGGAGGCGAAAGTGGGGGGGGGGGGGGGGGGGCACCGATAATGACTCTTCAGAGAAACCACAGACGCGATGGAGCCTCACCCGTGTGACTCCCGTGTACAGCACCAGACTTCCGTTGGCCTCGAGCACCAGCATGGCATGGATGTCCTTTCAAGAAATCAAGAGAACATGAAATGTAGGTCCAGTGGAGGAAAAAGACAAGTGACATTCAAGAAGTTTGTTTTTTATTATTCATCATGACTCGAAGCTGCAAGATCTGATCACAGTGAGTTTGGTGAAATGTGACTCTACACATGGAAATGGCATTTGCAACCCATTTTACATTGATTTTCCAATTTATTGGATGGCGAAAAGCAGGTGTTTGGCTGTTAGTTAACATTATCCAACAGGAAAACACAGATAACTTCCAGATAGAACCGGTGAATTATGCATAATAGGGATGTGCGTCTCCATAGCCGAGGCATCTCGATCCCTATCCAACGAAACGATGCATTAAAGATGCACGTGAAGCAGCGACCGATGCGATATGATTCACCGCTAGAACGATCTGAGTTTGATTCGATTCAACACGATGCGATTCAATGGGGAAAAAAATATGATGCTATGCAAATCAGTTTTCCATTTTAATGGTTTAATCAAAAAAACGTGTTTAATTAACCCTTGTGCATTGTTCAAATTCACGGCCCTTTCGTTATGTTCGTGGCTGAAAACGGCTTTAAAAATGTATCAGATCAATATTTTTTTGCTTAAATCTATTAATCAGCCTCAGTCCTGATCAAAACTACTAAATTAAAAAAAAATAAATAAATAAAAATCAGGATTTTAACTCTTTAAAACATTAAAATCTGATGCAGCACAAAAACTAACAATGTTGTTTCTAATCTTTGACACGTTTTTTCCCAAATCAGTGACATCATTTATGAATTTGGCAATTAAAGAGATAAAATCCTGATTTTTTTTAAAAAAATTTAGTAGTTTTGATCAGGACTGAGGTTGATTAATAGATTTAAGCAAAAAAATATTGATCTGATACATTTTTAAAGCAGTTAAAATCAAGGGTGGTGAATTTGCCCACAGAGTCCTGTTGAGTTTTTGAACATTTTCAAAGCATTTTCCCAAAATATGTGTCAAAATAAGATGTGTCACCAAAAATCATTCCGTTTGCTGAAAGTTACGGCCAAATTAAGACTCAAAAATTCCCCACAGTGGATGAAAACATCCCGAACAGCACATGAGGGTTAAGTGAATTAATAAAAGCAACTTTATTCATCTGATTAACAATAATAGGGTGAGTTTTTTTTTT
The DNA here is from genome assembly GCA_037194245.1 of Opsariichthys bidens. NCBI lineage: Eukaryota > Metazoa > Chordata > Actinopteri > Cypriniformes > Xenocyprididae > Opsariichthys > Opsariichthys bidens. Next base: position 32,304,989 of record CM074279.1, read on the forward strand.
CTTCCCCCTCCCATAAATTCTGTGCTGTGGATTTTAATTTTTCTGGTAGTTAGATGAAGGCACAATAAATAACCCCTTTCATTCTTTTGGAAAACAAAGTGCTGCACAACAGGTTTACTGTTAAAATTCAAATATGGATGGAAAATTGTGTGATTATTCCTTAAGTCTTAATAATTGTATTACTATTAGTCGTAGTAGTAATAGTAGCGTGACATTAAGACATGCATTATACCGTACAATAATAAAGATTTTGAAGTTTCTGTGCGTGTATATATGATACGTCAATAGTTTTCGCAAATTAAATGTTAAAATGCTAATGAAGTGACTCTCAGAGCAGCTCCGGAGATGAAGTTTATTTGTTCGCGTTGTCAGATGACAGTATGTGTGGTAAACGTACTCGCGCGTCTGCGCCATTCATTCACAAACAGACACGCTGGATTCATATTCAAACAGTCTTCTTGCCGTTTAATATTCAAAAACAGTAGTTCATATCCCAATTTGATTTAAGTATACCCAGCTACTTTTGATTTATTCATCCAAAAATTGACATATCCCGTTACATTCCACTTTATACAGTAAATTTCGTTATTATGACTGAATTCCGTGGAAATCACAGGCCCTGAATATTCGCTTTTATTTCATTGGTTAAAACAGACAGCAAATTATAAATGAACTTCAGTGCCTTCTGACCTCTAACGCATGACCCTTTCACAAACATTACAGTGCCGTGTCAATCTATCCTCTACGTGACTCTCAGGACACGCCTCGCTCCCCGTAGTGACAGTAGTGGTGATGAGAAAACACACTCGAGAAACAGTTTAGAGGAGAAATCAAATCACATATAATAAAACTATAGCGCATTACTAATAATTATATATAAATAAATAGTTTTTTACCGACGCAAATATGTTAGAAACGATGCGTCACGATACAAATGCCAACTTTTATCTGATGCACTTTTTAAATCGATGCATCGCATCATTAACTTTTGATGCGAATCGGTGAATCTTGGACTCTTTTTGTACAGGTAAAATAACTGAAAGTGTACAACAAAAGCCTCTCACTAAAATTACAATTATCTGCTATTTGACTCCAGATCTCTAATTCAAGCACTCACCTCAAGAGGGGCGGCATCTTTCGCAGTGATAACCGTCACTGATGCAAATATCAGTTGAGAAGTTTCATTGCTCTCAAGAAATTTTACACACCTGCAAATAGCACACAACACAGATCGTTTAATTTAAGAAGCACTAGAGCTTTAATAGTTAAATAATATGAAAACAAATCCCATCAATGTAGATAAAAAAAGCATAGCTGCGAGCAGTAATTATCGGGGTTCAAGCACTTTGAGGCAAAAAGGTATTATGTTTTATTTATTTTATTTATTTAGCATGTCAGCATTTCAACCATAGACGGAAAAGACCATTTACAGCCAATCCCATAGAAAATATACCGTTTTTAAAGCTCAACTGTTATTGAGGTCGAGCCAAAAGCCTAGGACTAGTTCGGCAAAGTTGGTTATTGAAATGATCTCCAATATTTATGAATGATTCGATGGAAATCGGCAGTCCTAGAAGAAAGGTTGCTCAGAACGAGGAGTTCTACCATGTGGTACGAATGTCATGGGCGTGTGCGGAAAAAAGCGCGATACGCAATCCTCTACACATGCGAAGGCGCCCCCTGGTGGCCGACTTACGAATTTCTCACAGGCCTCTAGGGCCGCGAGTAAACAGGCCCAGCGATTTTCAGTCCAATCGGCCTCCGTTGGCCTTGTCTAGTAGCTGCTGCTCAGATTTCATTGGCTGATGGCGGCTTTGAGATATGTTAATGTCCTCATAGACAGTCATGGCATCTTGGACAAAGACACTGCATGCTAATTTATTGCAAAAACGGTGAAGCAGTTAAAGCTGTTTATGTTTTTTTTCCTGTTATAGCGCCACCAAGTGGCCAGTTGCCGTGTCCTTTTTCAGGTGACCACAGAGTGAGATCTTACATAAGTGTGCCAAGTTTTGTGAAAATATGCCATTCCGTTCACAAGTTACAGCCATTTTAGTAGTTCAAACTTTCCATGGCCATTAGCGACTGTGAATCAACTTTTTTTCCCCCTGATAATTATTGACAATCAGACTCTCGCTGCACTGGTTTGGTTACAAATGGGTCAAAAACCTAGGATTAGTTCGCAAAAGTAGGTTTTCCAAAATACCCACAAGGCAAGTGTCTGCCTTGAGCCAAGAATTCCAACTATATAAGCCCAAACAGTTTAGGATTTATGAGCCATTTTGACCGCTGTAGCGCCCCCATCAGGCCGAGCCTTGGTGACGTTGTAGACGGTGCGAGTACTACCAGCTCACAAAGTTTCAAGCCTGTACGACTTACGGGGAGAATGCCGATCGTTGGAAATATTAACAATTACGATAGATTTTCTGCGCTTGAACCCCTAATAAAACAAACAAGACACGCATTCACCTGAGCTGCTGGTGCGACTCAACCAAGAAGCACAGGTACCTGTTCTCACACAGGTCAGAGGTGATGAAGACTTTAGAGGCCTGACAGCCTTTCTCCCTGCAACACAACACAGACTTCAGGACAAACATCAACAGTAACTTCATTCTCTCGGCTCATTGAAACTCAGTGGACCTGGAGATGCCGCTGGTTTCGGTCCACAGCTGCTCGACACAGAGGTCTGGGAGAATGGGCTCCATCTCTGGCAGCAGGGCCGTCTCGTTCAGGGTGCTGTTGGGTGAGGCGAGGACGCTGTGGCCGCGCGGGGACGGGGTGTGACACGACATGTTGAAACGCTGAGTTCCAGAGAAAGAGGGCACGGCGATGCCAGGCGAGTGAGCCCGACTGACGTCACGCCAATCAAAGAGAAACCGAAAGAGCTCGTTTAGACGAAAATGTGTATATTTCCCCATTTTATATTCTTTTTCTTCAAACAACAACTTTTATTGACTGAATTATATATTTAAATGGATAGTTCACCCAAAAATGAAAATTGTCAACATCATTTACTTTCCCTGAAGTTGCTCCAAACCTGTATAAAATTCTTTGTTCGCTGATCACAAAGAAAGATATTTGGAAGAATATTTGTAATCAAGCAGATCATTGACTACCATAGTGGGAAAAAAAAAATACCATGGTAGTCAATGCTTGATTACAAATATTCTTCCGAATTTTATACAGGTTTGAACAACTTCAGGGAGAGTAAATGATTGGGGTTGATGTGATTATATAATATTGTATTACAACATAAAGTCGTTCTAATATGCTGATTTGGTGCTCATGAAACATTTATTATTCTCGATGTTGAAAAAATGTGATTTTATCTTTTACTGCCACTGCAAAATAACTCAAAAATAAATCATTTTTACTGCCCTAGTAGTGCATATGAATCATCTTCTCATAAAAACATTTACTGTCTACATAAAATTTGCATTTACCGTGTACAATACCACAGAAAAAGCACGTTTCCTCCATCAGGTAACAAAAATGGAGAAAAAAACCTTGGGAGAAAGCAAGTTCTCCTCTGGCAAATTTCCATGCGTGGACATACCTGAGAGCAGCCATGTTTGAAATGCTTGGCGAGTGAACCCGGGAGTGCAGGCCCGGGGAGGCGGGAATTCGGCTCTGGTTGTGCAGGGCGTGGCAGTGCAAGGGCGAGGTGGGCGAGTCCAGCCGGGTCACGTTTCTCAGGTGGGTGCTGAGGAAGCTGGGGGCTGCACTGGGAGTTTGAACCGGCCCGGGCTGGTCCGGACACTTCAACACTGTGGTCTGCTCCTGCAAAAACAGGCCTAGATGTTTAAGATCTCCTGGTATATTGAACATAACAATGACCAGGACTTAAGAGTGAACACCTGTGCCTTTTTTTCGCCCTGAATTCCTGTGACCTTGTTTTTTCATGTATACATTTCATTATGACTGCACAAAGCAACCCTACCTCAGGCGTGACTTTGCGCAGGTTCCAGACGGTGTGTGTGCACTGCTGTGTGTCGTACGTCATGATGAGGGAGGGCTTGAGGCAGGTGAACACCACTCTCTGAGCGCTGTCTGAAACATACTGGAGTCGGGCCTCAAACAGACCTGAACCAACAAGAGCATCAGCAGATGACATATTCTGAAGTCATAAGGTCATCATCATAGAGTTCATCAAACACTTTCCAATTGCCAAATGTAAGCCATCCGATCGTGAACAGAGCAGGTGTAAATGCCCTCTGATCACTCAGATCACTCATGAGATGCTTTCCGAAACAAAACTGGACAAGCGTAAATGCATCTGGGTGTTGAAGCCACATATGTAAATTTTTACCAAAATTAACTAAAACAAATGAGGACAAAAATAGGCCCTAATATGTAAAAAAAAAAAAACTACAACTCAATCACAATATTTAACTGCAATTATAACAAATCTAAATTAATACAAATAATACTAAATATAAAAAAATATTTATGGCTGGCAAATTTCACTTTCCACTGAGAGATCAGAGATCAACATTAATCCAATAAATGTTCATTTAATTAATAGTCATCATAAATATGGCATAAAGAGTGCAAAACCATGATAATTGATAATTGCACCACCGTAAATGAACGCAAAATGCAAATGATTGCCAAATAATATTGATATATTGATGATCTTAAACTTTCCTTCCTGAGGTACAGCGCTATTATTGTTAACTCTGAAAATTGTTTTTGGTAATTGAAATAAAATAAAATAAATATAAAATCAAACTTAAAAAAAAAATACAAATATAAAACGAACAAATAAAAAATGTAATTAAATTAAATGTAAAAGATCAAATAAAATAAAAAAAATAAAATATAAAACGAACAAATAAAAAAAATTAAAATATAAAAGATCAAATAAAATTAAAAAAAAAAATATATATATAAAACGAACAAATAAAAAATTTAATTAAATTAAACAAAATATAAAAGATCAAATAAAATTTAAAAAATAAAAAATAAAAAAATATAAAACGAACAAATAAATTAAATTAAACAAAATATAAAAGATCAAATAAAATTTAAAAAATAAAAAAATAAAATATAAAACGAACAAATAAAAAATTTAATTAAATTAAACAAAATATAAACGATCAAATAAAATAAAAAAATAAAAAATAAAATATAAAATTAAATTAAATAAAAATAAAATTAAACTAAAAATATATAAAATAAAATAATTTTAAAAAATTTAAAATAAAATAACTGAAATAAAATAAGTTCAAGTTGAAGTACTAAAGTTCCTAAATCCAAAACTAACTAGAAATATTTAAGAAAAAAAAAATTTAAAAAGCTAATAAATATTTAAAGCACATAACAAAATAACTAAAACTAAAATGAAAGCTTTTATCTTTAAATATTCAGTTAATTTAAAATATTAATAAATATTTTAATACTGCATTAAAAAAATAACAGTGAATGAAATGGCACAGTTATCAAATCTTACCGCTGGACTTACAAACAACCGGAGCGATTTCATCCAAGGGATGCAGCATGCTGAACAGGGTCGGGAGAGGTTCCCTGATAACAAGATTCAAATCAGTCAACAACACATTCATTCGACACAAGCATTCTTTAACAACACACAAACGCAAGCACTTACAGTATTAACATTTTGCTTGTTAAAAAATAAATAAACATACTTGATGGGGCTCATGTGGCCATCAACCGTGATATTTTTGCGTTCCAAAAGTAAGCCGAACTTTGTTGACCAGAGAGCAGACACCTACAATCAAGTCAATCAGGAGAACAATCAGGAGAAAGGCAGAACATTACAATTTTGTAGCTGATGGAAAACAGTATTTATGCAAGGATGTGATTGTGAACAGACATGAACCATACTATATTCACAATACAGCAATGTATTCAATGCAGTACTGCTTGTATTCAATCTAGATATTTGTGCAAACAAGCAAACTTTAATTCTATTATGAAAAAAAATGTAGAAGTTTCAGGCTCCCAATTCCGGTCTTGTTTATAAACACATAAGTCTGAAATGTTTAGGAAAAGCCTCTGGGGCAACATGCCAGAATACGCTCATGTAAAATAAAGCCAGAACTGTAAATTGCGCTGTCTAAATACTGTTACTAAAACCAAAACCGCCCCCTTTCCTGTCTCTGTGCCAAATAACCCATTATGCCTCATGAAACGAACAACTACCCCACATAATCAGTCACTGAGCTGAAAACGACAGTCAGGCTGACTAAATCCCTGACGGCAGTCACAAGCGTTCTCTGTCGGATTCCTCCGAACAGACATGGCTGTAAACCGGATTTGTGAGTGAGGCCTCCATCATGTGAATCAGACATAGATGTAATGTGGAGAAACTCAACAGACACCCATTCTGACCTGGAAGGGGAGCGGAGATATGAAGTCTTTCCCACTCATGCTGTGGACGTTCACACAGTTGCTCTGGACGATACACACCGTCTGCTCCACAACATCCGTTACTGGAGATCACCGGGAAAAATAAATCACTCAACAACTAAAGAATTCTAGGAACTTACTCTCCTCCATGTCATCCAAGATGTTCATGTCCTTTCTTTCTTCAGTTGAAAAGAAATGAAGGGTTTTGAGGAAAACACTCCAGGATTTTTCTCCATATAGTGGACTTCAATGGGGTTCAACGGGTCCAAATGTCAGTTTTAGTGCAGCTTCAAAGACTCTACATGATCCAGACGAGGAATAAGAGTCTGATCTAGAGAAACCATCACACATTTTATAAAAAAAAATGAACATTATATACTTCTTAACCACAAATGCTCGTCTTGCACTGCTCTGATGCTCCACACATTACGTAAATCACATTGGAAAGGTCATGTGACGTAGACGGAAGGGTTCGAGGTTAAAAAGTATATAACTTAATTATAATATAATATAAAAAATATTACTTTTTTTTCAGAAAATGTGCGATGGTTTCTCTAGATCAGACTCTTATTCCTCGTCTGGATCATGTAGAGTCTCTGAAGCTGCACTGAAACTGACATTTGGACCCGTTGAACCCCATTGAAGTCCACTATATGGAGAAAAACCCTGGAATGTTTTCCTCAAAAACCTTTATTTCTTTTCCACTGAAGAAAGAAAGACATGAACATCTTGGATGACATGGAGGAGAGTGAATTATCAGGAAATTTGAATTCTGAAGTGATCTAATCTTTTAAGCATTATATATATATATATATATATATATATATATTTAAAAAATAGTTTTCTTAACTTGTGTGACAACAATAATATAACACAAAACTGCATAAAATTCTTACCATCTTTTTTCGACTGAGGAACGGTGAAATTACACCATAGAGCCTATAAAACAGTAAGTGAAATTATATTATACACTGAATTTTGAAAAGTATGAAAAGCAATCCTTAATGCCAAAAAGTATTTGGGCACTTCAAAAATGTCAATACACAAGGGTTGTTTTTGTTTTTTTGGAAAGAAATTAACAAAAAAAAAATTCTATTTCAAGTAAATGCTGTTTCTATTCATCAAAAAAATCTGTCACCGTTCCCTCAAAAAAATGAATCACAACTGTTTTCAACATTGATAATAATCATAAATGTTTCTTGATTCTTAATCAAATCAGAATATGACACGGAAGACTGGAGTAAATTCAGCTCTGATCACTGGATATAAATTACACTTTACAATATATTCAAATAGAAAACAGCTATTTTACACTGTAATAATATCTCGTTATTTTTACTGTATTTTACATTCTAACCAACCCCAAATTTACAGTACCTGCTGAACTGGACTGTCCACCGTGAAAGCCTTGTACACATGTGAGGCCTGATTCTTACTGCCACGACTCCATATGACCATGTTTCCAGCCACATACAGCTCCTCCTCATACTCCACCTCATCAGGAGCCGCTCCCTTCCTCAGCTGCCAGCGCTCCTGCCAATCACACCATAATCATACTTATTTTAATTAACAACTGTTGCTTTTCACTTTAAAGGGGGCCTATAATGCCCATTCACAGGATGTAATATCAGTCTCTGGTGTCTCCAGTGAAGTTTCAGCTCAAAATCCCCCACAGATCATTTATTATCGCTTGTCAAATTCGCCTCTTTTTGGGTGTGAGCAAAAACACGCCGTTTTTGTGCGCGTCCCTTTAAATGCAAATGAGCTGCTGCTCCAGAAGAGGGCGGAGCTTCAACGGCTCAACAACAACAAAGCTGGAGAATCTCACGCAGACAAAATGAGGAAAGTGTTCAAACGGATGGAGAGACTCAGGAAGACGTTTCTGAACGGTTCGTGGATAAATAAGTAAGCGGAAACGTGCAAATTAAAGGGCGGAAATATTAAAATAAGATCCCCTTCCTACGTCACTAGGGGAGCGAAATCTAAGCTTTTTTTCACATAATTGCAGAGAAAGCAAAGTTACTGGGTTGGGTTGTCCTTTTTCACGTTTTCTGGATTGGTAAATGGACCCGATTATTGCACTTAAACGTGGAAGATTTTCATGATATGTACCCTCCGAGGAAAAGGAGCAGAGCAAACATGCTGCTTAACTAGACTAATAACTACTGATATTTGCAACGGAATGAATCAATAATATATAGAATAAGCTGCACAATGACACCATTTTCTTATTAATGTAAAGCTGCTTTGCCACAATTTGCATGGTAAAAAGCGCTGTATAAATAAAGATGACTTGACTTGACTGAACTACCTTCTCACGCTCGTGTAGAGTGACCTCCTGAAGGGATCCCACGAGTCCAGCCGCCCCGTCCGAGGACCAGAGCTCCGAGGCCGGCTGGAGCTGCCGCAGCTGGAGATTCACGGCATTCGGGTGATTTTTGCAGTGCTCACGACCGAACGGGACAAACGACTGCAATTCGCCTGCGGCTATCATTGTGGCTCTCTCTTCATAGATGTGCGACATGAGTTCCCAATATCAGCATTATTTCTGTGAACGCACACGGACAGAAACAATTATTTACAGTTATTACAAACACAGAATGGGTTGACATTCATGTCACCTTCAATACGGCAGCAAATTAAGATAATCGGTCCATATTTTTGAAGTTGCATGAATTTTTCACAAAATATGCCTCAGTGTATGTGAACGTGCTTTATCGGTCGAGGCATATTGAGTCAAAAACAGCATCAATGTCCAAAACACAAACAAATGTGCTTTTGAAACATTTATGTTGTAAAATTGAACACAATTTAAAATACATTATGCAAATTTGTATATGATATTGTTTTATTACTATTGTATTATACTTATTACAATAACAAGCCAGCATTAGCCATAACTGTCCAGCCGTTTGTAGGTCTATACAGGTTTTTCTATCCATCCATCCACGCATAGTTCTATCTGTTTATGTATCCATCCATGTCCGTCCATCCATCCATTTGTCTATCTATTTATCCATCCATCTATCTATCTGTTTCCATAGGTCCAACCATCCATCCATATATTTGTCTATGTAACCGTCCATCATCTGTCTTTCTATCTATGTATCCATCCATCTGTCTATCCATCATCCATTTATCTGTCTGTCTATCTACCCATCTATCTATCCATCCATCTATCTATATATGTATCTGTCTGTTTGTCGATCTATGTATCCGTCCGTCCATGTATCCATCCATCATCATTCTATCTGTTTGTATATCTATCTGTCTGTCCGTCTATCTATCTATCTGTCTATCTATCTATCCATCTATCTGTCTGTCCGTCCGTCTATCCATCTATCTGTCTATCTATCTATCTATCTGTCTGTCTATCTATCTATCTGTCTGTCTATCTATCTATCTATCTGTCTGTCCGTCCGTCTATCCATCTATCTGTCTATCTATCTATCTGTCTGTCTATCTATCTATCTATCCATCTATCTGTCTGTCCGTCTATCCATCTGTCTGTCTATCTATCTATCTATCTATCTATCTATCTATCTATCCATCTATCTGTCTGTCCGTCTATCCATCTATCTGTCTATCTATCTATCTATCTATCTATCTGTCTGTCTATCTATCTATCCATCTATCCATCTATCCGTCTATCTGTCTGTCCGTCTATCTATCTATCTGTCTGTCCGTCTATCTATCTATCTATCTATCTATCTGTCTATCTGTCTATCTGTCTATCTGTCTATCCGTCCGTCTATCCGTCTATCCATCATCTGTCTGTCCGTCTATCCATCTGTCTATCCATCTATCTGTCTGTCCGTCTATCCATCTATCTATCTATCTATCTGTCTGTCTATCTGTCTATCCGTCCGTCTATCTGTCTATCCATCTATCTGTCTGTCCGTCTATCCATCTGTCTATCTATCTATCTGTCTATCCATCTATCCATCTATCTATCTATCTGTCTGTCTATCTATCTATCCATCTATCCGTCTATCTATCTATCCATCTATCTGTCTGTCCGTCTATCCATCTATCTGTCTGTCCGTCCATCTATCCATCTGTCTATCTATCTATCTATCCATCCATCCATCTATCCGTCTGTCTATGTATGTATCATTCTATATTATCTATCCATCACCACACATAAATCTTTCCATACAACCTCTATCTGTCAATCTATCCGTATCTTTCAAGCACCTCGACCGTCCTCTGCATTTTTTCCCGCTAAAATCCCCTCAGAGCAGAAGTTCGTCCGCTGCAGACTCAAATACATCATTAACCGTCGACTTGATCCAGTGTCATGTGCCGGTGACAGTTACATCTGCTGTGGCATCACTACATTCATTCAGGAGTAAATTCCTCCATTACACTGCACATGATCTCTCATCTTTCCGTTTTCGTTTGTAACGTGTAACAGTGTTTAAGGAAAAACGCGAAACTTTGTATATTTCAGTCAGTCTGTCATCCTGTCAGGATTAGCCGCAGCGCTACTGCTAACATCCGCTCAAAACATTCACCTGCTAATAACAAATAGTCGAGCTTCCTGTCCTGGAGTGCGGTCCTTCCCTTTGACAGATGCCTCTCCCTCAGCAATCGCCTGCTCGTTGAGCCCAACATACAAACACATCAAAGTATGCAGTGAAAAGCGATTGAGCACACTACACTGTTTCAAATGAACGCGGACATGTTGTTATCCCGTGACGCACTTCCGAACTTCTGACCAATCACAGAGCTGCGTTCTGGAAGCGCAAGACGCACGCACGCAGAACTGGCGGGACCGCAAGGTAAACAAGTAATGCTTGAATCATGGCAGTACCATGGTGTACATGGGTACTAAATAATTACCATGGTACTTAGCATAATACCATAGTATTATGTAAAAAAAAAACAAGTAAAACCAAAATAGTTTGGCAGTATTTTTCTTAAAGGAATAGTTCACCCAAAAACGAAAATTCTGTCATTAATGGGGAACTGTCCCTTTAAATAAAGACGTCAACATTAAAATCATATTTTATATTATTTATCCTCTGTGGGGACTGAAAGCTGGGAAACAACCTGGACATGTGACCAGGGCCCTAATCTTATAAATGTGAATAGGAATATAAAATAGTTTAATTAAATATTCGTGGCAATGTTTCTCAGTCTTTGTGAGGTCAGATGTTTCTCATTGTCAATTTCAAGCTTTTTTATTAAGTGATTCTTGGCTGGCAGTTCATCAAATTAACTAATTGTGGTTAATCTCAAGATATTTTGTGTTTAATGCATTGACACATATAAATATAGTTATAAAAGTGAAATATATTAAGGTAACTTAAAGCAAAAGTCCCTGAAGATGTGTTTTATTGACATGATTTGATATGATCCATGTTGCACTAATATATTTGAGCAGATTTAGTAGTTTAAATCTTTCAAATGTTTATTTATTTACATTTTTAAGACATTTTGATGTGTATTATGTCTGTAAGTGCCTGAGTAAAGACATTAATGTGTAAACACAGATGTTGGTTTGATTTGATTACGCTTCTCGAGTTTCTGTTAGTCACTCATGTCGTTGTGTTCTTCGTTTATAAGCGGATTTGGATAAAAGTGCATTTGCTAAATTAAAGTAAATGTACATGTTGAACTCCACAAATCTGCTTTACAGCTTCATTCAAATACAAGTGATAATAGCAGAAGATTGTGTGTGTGATAATGTTGATAAAAGTGTAAATAAATATTTTTTATTGTAGCACCACCCATATTTATTCTCTGGATATTGGGGACTTCTTAGTTATGAACAAAATAATTGCATATCCGTTGGAAATGGACAAACCCAGCGGTTGGGTTGTTTCGACCCAACGGTTGGGTTAAATGTGGACAAACCCAGAGTTTGGGTTGTTTTGACCCAGCGGTTGGATTAAACGTGGACGAACCCAGTGGTTGGGTTGTTTTGACCCAGTTGTTGGGTTAAATGTGGACAAACCCAGCGTTTGGGTTGTTTTGACCCAGTTGTTGGGTTAAATGTGGACAAACCCAGTGTTTGGGTTGTTTCGACCCAACGGTAAGGTTAAATGTGGACAAACCCAGCGATTGGGTGGTTATGACCCAGCGGTTGGGTTAAATGTTTGATCAACCTGCTAGGTAGTTTTATTTAACTCAACTATTGTTTAAAAATTACTGTATGTCTGGCTTAAAATGAAACTGAAAATGAAATAGGTTGTAAATTAAAAATCCGACACATAATAGGCAAGAATAATAATCAAAAGGTGAACATTTATTAATAAGCAATTTAATAAATGTCCAGTGTTTAATTATTATTCATTAAACATATTAATCAATGTTCATTTATCCAACATATTAATAAAAGTTCATTTCCAAAATACTTTGAGTTCATTTTAAGCAAGCAATGCAGTAATTTTTAAACAAAAGTTGAGTTAAATAAAACTACCCAGCAGGTTTGAGCAAACATACAGACCAACCGCTGGGTTAAAACAACCCAATCACTGGGTTTGTCCATTTTCAACCCAACTTGGGTTGTTTTTAACCCAGCATTTTTAGACTGTATCGGTTGTATAATCTTTAGCAACATCCACACTAAAACCTAAAGCTACAGATAATTAATAACTCTTTTCCATCATCTATAAGTTGAATTTGAGTTTGAGGCACAGAATGTAGAGACTCTGGATCCCCGAGCCTCAGTCAGATGTGAGATATGTGTGCCTGGAAAATCAATTTAAGAGAACTTGCTTCGCATTTGATGCAAGCGTCAGACTGTGTTTTGTGCATGCTGTATAAAAGTTATTCATATTTTGATATGTATATTTGTGGTGCAATCAATAGAGAAATAGATTCTATTTGAGTGAAAGCACTATTCAGACGCTCTGAGGTGGTAGTGAATTCCAGGCATTTTATTTCCCATAAACTCTGACACAGTAGAGATGGATGTGTTGAGATCAATATGAACTCAATAGAGACAGAATAAAGGTTGCATGCTTCCTCTATAGACTCGCAGGGATTGTTAATGTACGCTGGGTAGTGTGTGTCTGGATGAATGTGTCTCCGGTGTTGTCATCTCACTCGATTATTTTTCAATAAAACTCCTCCCTGTCACACATATGGCAAGCGTCACCTCAGGACTGATTCTCAGTCCTTCAAATTGTTTCTGTGTATTACTAAACCCAAGTCTTTCCACTGCATGCACAGCGAAACTTTAGCTACTTTAGATAAATTGGCAATATCGCGTGAACTACACAATTCGACAGAGGTGTGGAAAAAAAATATTTTGCCAATGAGTGAGAGCTGTCATATCCATCAGTCCCGGTCAAGAGCCTACACAACGGTGAGAAACTCGATGCTCGCATGTGTGTGAGAGGACGTACAGGACACGGTCGTGTCAGTGTGTGCGGAGATGAAACTGTTAGTCACAGAACAGCACAGAGACTGAAATATTCCCTGACAATAAACATTCAGTATTGAGTTGTGCATAAATGTGTTTGTGTGCAATCTGTTTCAGTTCTACAGAGATAGATAGACAAATGGATGGATGGATGGATTGCCAGATTGATTGATTGATGTATGGATGGATAGATGGACGAATGGAGAGATAGATAGATAGAAAGATAGACAATTGGATGGATAGATAGATGGATGGATGGCCAAATAGATAGATAGATTGATAGATAGACAATTGGATGGATAGATGGATGGATGGCCAAATAGATATAGATAGATAGATAGACAAACAGATGGATAGATGGATGAATGGATGAATGAATGGACGGACTGCCGGATAGATAGATAGGTAGATAGATAGAGAGACAAACAGATGGATGGATGGCCAAATAGATATAGATAGATAGATAGATAGATAGATAGATAGATAGATAGATAGATAGATAGATAGATAGATAGATAGATAGATAGATAGATAGATTGATGGACGGACGGATGGAAAGATAGACAATCGGATAGATGGATGGATGGATGGATGGATGGATGGATGGCCAAATAGATAGATAGATAGATAGATAGATAGATAGATAGATAGATGGATGGATGGATGGATGGATGGATGGATAGATGGATGGATGGATGGATAGATGGATGGATGGATAGATAGATAGAAAGATAGACAATTGGATGGATAGATAGATGGATGGATGGATGGATGGATGGATGGATGGATGGCCAGATAGATAGATAGATTGATAGATAGACAATTGGATGGATAGATGGATGGATGGCCAAATAGATATAGATAGATAGATAGATAGATAGATAGATAGATAGATAGATAGATAGATAGATAGATAGATAGATAGATAGATAGATAGATAGACAAACAGATGGATGGATGGATGGATGGATGGATGAATGAATGGACGGACTGCCGGATAGGTAGATAGATAGAGAGACAAACAGATGGATGGATGGCCAAATAGATATAGATAGATAGATAGACAAACAGATGGATGGATGGATGGATGAATGAATGGACGGACTGCCGGATAGATAGATAGGTAGATAGATAGAGAGACAAACAGATGGATGGATGGCCAAATAGATATAGATAGATAGATAGATAGATAGATAGATAGATAGATAGATAGATAGATAGATAGATAGATAGATAGATAGATAGATAGATTGATTGATTGATTGATAGATGGATAGATGGATGGATGGATGAATGAATGGACGGACTGCCGGATAGATAGATAGATAGGTAGATAGATAGAGAGACAAACAGATGGATGGATGGCCAAATAGATATAGATAGATAGATAGATAGATAGATTGATTGATAGATGGATAGATGGATGGATGGATGGATGAATGAATGGACGGATTGATAGCTAGATTGATTGATGGATGGATGGATGGATGGATGGATGAATGAATGGACGGATTGATAGCTAGATTGATTGATAGATGGATAGATGGATGGATGGATGAATGAATGGACGGATTGATAGCTAGATTGATTGATGGATGGATGGATGGATGGATGGATAGACGGACGGACGGATGGATGGATGGATGGATAGATAGACAGATAACTGTACTTATTATTCATTACAGAAAGTATAATTCAGATTCAAGCAGACGGACTGAATAAAACTGGTGATGTGATTGTCCGTGTCTCCGGAGCCGTGCTGTGATTACTGATCTAATGACGCTCTGATAACATTATTGAAGCTGATGTCCTCTGTGTGGCCACATATACAGATGTATTTACTGGATTCATTCGGATGCTCTTAAGGGTTCGTCTAACCGATCCGTCACTGGGATTTTGGGACGCAGTACAAAGACAAGAACGGAAGCGGATATGCATGTGTCGATCAGAACGGACTCTTCCTCTCTGAATTTCAAGACAAATGAAGAAAGATGTTAAACGTCTTATAACTATTTAAATTTGCCTAACGACATATTACTCTAGTTCTTCTGGAAGGAGGGATCAGGACATCATGAGACTTGAACTTACTAAGTCCACCATCTCTGTTTCTATTGTTCATATCTGGTGTTATGGATTCGAACAACTCTCCAACACTATATATTAAACTCCACCGTCTAATTCATCCACATAAAGGAAGTCTCACGCTTCCTAGATTCTGTCTAGATGCTAATAAACAACAAAGACTGAAATCGTATTTGTAAACTTGATTTATTGGCATCGCACTTGCAATCTGCTTCCCTCATTAATCACTTGAAGGATCCAGACCCTGAAAACAGCTTCCAGATCAAATCATTAGGATGTTGTTAAGGTCACAGGGCGACTCTCTGTTCCTGCTCAGAAATGCCGTAATGCGACGCCGACAGCTAACTTCACATTATTGGGAAGAAATGACGACTTGTGCATGTAAACATGTCCTGTGTTGAGGGCTCGCAGGAGTCTGGTTTGTGTCAGAAGCGGCTCTCAACAGCTGACCCTGTTTGTTCATTATTTCGGCAGTGATGAATTTAATGCAGAGAATGATCCTGTTAGCAACGGGATTGAATCAGGGTGAAGAAGAGGGTAGAGATCCGGCATTACATCATTCAATTATGATTCTGTTTAAAATAATATATCTATCTATCTGTCTGTCTGTCCGTCTGTCTAACTATCTATTGTTCCATCGTTTTATCCAACTTTCTGTCTATCTATCCATCCATCCAACATCTATCTATCTATCTATCTATCTATCTATCTATCTATCTATCTATCTATCGACTTTCTGTCTATCTATCCATCCATCCAACATCTATCTATATCTATCTATCTATCTATCTATCGACTTTCTGTCTATCTATCCATCCATCCAACATCTATCTATATCTATCTATCTATCTATCTATCCACTTTCTGTCTGTCTATCCATCCATCCAACATCTATCTATATCTATCTATCTATCTATCTATCTATCTATCCACTTTCTGTCTATCTATCCATCCATCCAACATCTATCTATATCTATCTATCTATCTATCCAACTTTCTATCTATCCATCCATCCAACATCTATCTATCTATCTATCTATCTATCTATCTATCTATCTATCTATCTATCTATCTATCTATCTATCTATCTATCTATCCAACTTTCTGTCTATTTATCCATCCATCCAACATCTATCTATCTATCTATCTATCTATCTATCTATCTATCTATCTATCTATCTATCTATCTATCTATCTATCTCTCGACTTTTTGTCTATCCATCCATCCAACATCTATCTGTCTATCTATCTCTCTATCTATCTATCTATCTATCTATCTATCTATCTATCTATCTATCTATCGACTTTCTGTCTATCTATCCATCCATCCAACATCTATCTATATCTATCTATCTATCTATCTATCTATCTATCTATCTATCTATCTATCTATCTATCTATCCAACTTTCTGTCTATCTATCCATCCATCCAACATCTATCTATATCAGTGTTTCTCAAACTTTTTCAGCCCAAGGACCACTTTATCTTCCAATTTTTTTCTGAGGACCACCTAACAGAATCCCACTCTAACACGCCCCCCAAAAACAACAACATAGGAAGGATAAACTAAATTTAAATTTAATATGCAACTGTTTCAAGTGAAAAACTAATTATTCAAACACAAATGCAATGAAATTATCCATTTTTTCGTTATTAAAACACACTGATCGGGGCTCCAGACTAACTTTTTCACTGGTTGCACTGGTGCTACCAATTTTCTCAGTTGGTCGCACAAGCACAAGATTTGGTCGCACCTTTTTTGCTACAACAATTTTAATCAATGTATGCTTGATGAATAATCGTCTTAATCTCAAATATATTAAATCACAGTGGCTGATGGCCGATATAAATCTGGTATATTATTTTAATTCATATTTAATAAAATAGAAATATGAAAAGTATGAATTATATATTTATTCCAGTGAAGCGGAACAGAAGTCCGCATTCATTTCACACGGATCGACTGTCACGCGCAGAAAACACGCGTTCACGCGGTCTACAAACACTTCAGAAAATCTCACTGTTGTATTTGAATAATCTGCATGGTCTGTGAAATTAAATATTAATTAGATATTCAGGGATTTGTTTTAATGATATAGATGTGTATTTGCTGAATGTTGAAGGTAAATGAGAAAATATTCAACTTTAGTTTGCCTTTATGTAACTAATAATATAAAAGCAAACACTGTACTTTCTCACATACAGTTTACTTTCTTTCTTTTGTGGTTGGTCAGACAAAATAAACCAAAAATTTTCAGTCCATTCACATTTTAGTCTATTTTCCCTTGTCAGTTTTTGAGTCTCTGACAGACTAACCGCGCGTGACCACCGGCGCGGAGCGCGAGCATTTTCAACGCACCAGCGGTTACGCAACGTGAGCAATGATGCTGCGTTTGAATTTTCGCGACAGAGACCTGCTTATATGCGTTACCTTGACAACACTATTTGACATTAGCGCGGGCCAAACATTCTCTCGCAGCCTTTTGAGGAGCTCTGGTCTAATCCATTGCTGTTGAAGAAACTTAATGCCTTTTTACCTGTGCACTCATCATTAGAAACTTTATTTTTTATGATTATTATTCAGCTATTAACCTTTTCATTTTTATATGGCTTAATTCCTAAATTTCCTGAATTCCTAATTGGCGCGTTTCATCATCATTGAGCAGTGCGCGTGTACGTTCGCTCTCTAGGGTTAATAAATAGAACTGCATGTGTCTTGCGGAAGAACATTGTAGCCGGAACTACTTCTCTCTGTTTGTCTATGACGAGTCACGCAGGTACTGTGATACTCCGCAGCGCAGCCGAGCCTGGTCTGAAATAGTCCGAATATAAACACTTATTATAGGCGCACCGTAGTGATTCAGGATAAGACAATGGAAAATGGTTTGGAAAATGGATTCATGATATACTCGTTCATTATATAAATTTTGTTCATTTTGAAAACAAAACAGTTACGGACGGCAGCAGCTGCTGATACCTCTTTCTGTTACACACGCGCGAATAACATGAGCATGCACTCGCACAAATGCGACCACATAAAATTTCAAATCGCACATCCTCAAAAAAAGGTCGCAGTCATGGCACCCTGCCGATGTCAACCCCCCCCGCCCGCGATCCGGTGCGGGTTAAGAGCTTGCCTAGTTTAGGTAATCTTTACGCTGACCACACTTTGAGAATTACTGATCTATCTATCTATCTATCTATCTATCTATCCAACTTTCTGTCTATCTATCCAACTTTCTGTCTATCTATCCATACATCCATACATCCATCCATTTATCTATCTATCCAACTTTCTGTCTATCTATCTATCTATCCATCCATCATCTATCTATATCTGTCCATCTATCTATCTATCTATCTATCTATCTATCTATCTATCTATCTATCTATCTATCCAACTTTCTGTTTATCTATCTATCCATCCATTCATCCATTAATCTATCATTCCATCATTCTATCTAACTTTCTGTCTATCTATCTATCTATCTATCTATCTATCTATCTATCTATCTATCTATCTATCTATCTATCTATCTATCTATCTATCTATCTATCTATCGTTTTATCCAACTTTCTGTCTATCTATCCATCCATCCATTAATCTATCGTTCTATCCAACTTTGTGTGGATCTGTCTATCTTTCTATCTATTGTTCCATCGTTTTATCCAACTTTCTGTCTATCCATACATCCATCCATTTATCTATCTATCCAAGTTTCTATCTATCTATCTATTTATCTATCTATCTACCGTTTTATCCAACTTTCTGTCTATCCATCCATCCATCCATTAATCTATCTATCCAACTATCTGTCTATCTATCTATCATCCATCCATTAATCTATCGTTCTATCCAACTTTGTCTGGATTTGTCTATCTATCTATCTATTGTTCCATCGTTTTATCCAACTTTCTGTCTATCTATCCATACATCCATCATCTATCTATATCTATCTATATATCGATCTATCTATCGTTCCATCCAACTTTCTATCTATCTATCTATCTAGACAGTATTAAACCTATTAAAAATGTGTTCTGAAATTTTGTACAATATTCCCTTTAAGATTTTTTTTAAGATCAGTTCTTACAGGAATTCTGTGCAGGAATTATTTTGTAACCTGGAAAGTCATTTTCTGGGTTTATTGTTTCATGCCTCTCGCATCTCTTCTTTGACCAAAAATCCATCCATGCAAACAAATATCCAAAGAATGAATCACCAGGAATGACACAAAACATTCTGAGCAATCACAAACTTGATTTCACCAGTGTGTGTGTGTGTGTGTGTGTGTGAAGTGTGCCTGCCGACCAATGACGAACACATCGGTCCCAATGGGACTTTCTTCGTGACGTATTAACACAAATCAAATCTGATTGTCTTCCTGTCTGATGGAAAGTATTCAGACATATAAAACGAGGCGAGGGGTGAGACTATTCAAAGAGACACGAGACCGCGAAAAGGAACTTTAAAAACCAGCTGGTCACTTTGGGAGATTTGACTGGAGGTGTTTCAGGAGCCCGATCAGCGCGCGCATCACATCACCACAGCACATGTGAGTTCCTTACATTTTAATATCTGAACATTTACCATAGTCATTTTTACTTGTGCATGTCATATTCATTTAGACCAATTTTATGTGACATACTCATATATTGCCTACAGAAATTGCACGACATTTATAATCATTAATATGCATTGAAACATATTTTCTTAAGTAGCATTTTATATACAAACTCATCTTAAATTGTTTTAGGCGAAACAAAAACTTATAATTAATCAAAAAGAAATTGCTCCCCCTTTTTTAATTATAATGAAGAAGAGACTGCGCATTTTAAGTTAGTTTTTGCAAATGCCTTTACTATTGCATTCGAGTTTTAAAATGCATTTACATTTAATTGTTTATTCAGGTGTAAAGCAATGCTCGTGAGGAACGGCTCTCAGCTTTTGCTCTTCATAACTCTCTCCAGTGTTTTATATGCCCGGACCTTAAGTTTACCCTTCGCCTCCATGAGGTAAGCTATTTATTCTATTAAAGCGCACGACCTAAACTAAATTCCTTACTCCTTTTGTAATGTTTTTAAAGCATTTTATATATCGGAATATGAGCGCGCGCTGTTCGCGCCTTTAGAGCTGTGCGCGCGCATGTGACAGAATCGCCTCAGAAAAGAAAACAAGAAAAAAGACGATAAAAAACTCGGGGAAACGAAGAAAAATAAGTTGTTTTTGTTGTTTGTTTGGATATTTAAGTACATTTCAATTGTATGAGCCATACAAGTAGGGAAAACCACCATTTAGCCTTTACACCGTTTCTGTTCTACATGTAACCTTATAAATTTAAATTCCTAGTCGTAAGTCATTTTAATCTCCTCCAAATGCTTAAAATCTTTGGTGGCTCTTACACAAATGTGCAAAATTTACCACGATAACCAACAAAATACTTGGGCCAACCTATTCATCCCTGTGTAGAATCTTAATAAATTAGCCAAATATGAAGCCTTCAGAATATTTACGTTATTAGTTCGATTATTGTGGAATTTTAATTTCATAAGGGAGACATAGACATGGTGAAAAGGCTTTGTATAATTAAAACAGGCAGCTTTTATTACATCTATAAATACTAGATTGTGTCATTCATTGGTTTCTAGAGTAAAGTTGGTTAAATGACCGGTTCTGTCTGTCCAGAGATACAAGACACGCAGACGGGCTCTTCACAAGCGGATACAGTAAACTTCTCGGACAGTTGTCGGCCAGACGGTACCTGGAGTCACTGATCGGAAAGCGGGTCAGGTACATGAACCCTTTTTTAATGACGGTGCGTTCGAGTGGTGCCGATTCACAATTCACTTAACATGATCCATAGCCCTGCTGAAACCAGCCTAGGGTGATTTGAAGTCACCCAAAACCTTCTAAAACCATTAAACCAGAGTTGAACATTGGAAACCAACTAAAACCGCCAATTATCAGATAGTTTTTAGATGTTTAATAGGAAGAGGAACTGGTTATCTGATTAGGAGATGGATCAATCACAGATCATTCAATCACAGGTTTTAGTTGCTTTAAGAAGCATAATATTGCATCTAAATTACTGTAAATAATATAAGTCAAATGGAAATGTGCATAATGGTTTGTTTATCCAATCCATTTTAAAATGCCCATAGGATTATATACATAGGAATGCCCAAATGAATAAAAGTAATTGTTAAATGTTTAGCTGGTAATCTCAAGGATTAGTCAAACGAAACGCACAGGATCTGATGTATTTCTTTGTGCGACTTTAGCGATGATTTGATGGAAGACCAGGCGCCGATGAAGCGTCATTCAGACGCAATATTCACAGACAACTACAGCCGCTTTCGCAAGCAGATGGCGGTGAAGAAATATCTTAACTCTGTTCTAACAGGAAAGAGAAGGTATGAAGCACCATTGACATCAATGACAACAATGAAGAGGGTATTTTAACTGGCGTTTTTCGTCCTCTCTTTAGTCAAGAAGACCCGCCCAGCATGCAGGAGGAGTCGGCTGGCGGCGAGACCTCGTATCGAGAGAGCTACGATGACGTCACTGTAGACCGACTTCTGAATCATATACCATTGGTGAGTTGGATGGAGACGGTGCTTGATAACGTGCCTGCAAATATAGTTCATTTAAACACTGATCTCTTCTCTTCCAGCCGCTCTGAGGTCGGCTTTTGAAGGCAAGAAAACAGCTCTCCTTAACCATCATTGGTTTTCCATTTACACAGTCTAGTATAGGACATCAGCATACTACTAAAATAATGACGTAAATGTTTGCACTGTACATAGAAAATAAACTTTGAGAGATGTTAGCTTGAAGATGTACATAGTGTGCTTTGGCCTTGGAACCGACACGTTTGCTTTGACATGTTTCCTGTAAATTGTAGATCAATAAATGCATTGAAACAACCCCCGGACTGGTAAGAGAACCACATATTTGGAGCTGAAGACTGCCGATGGGACCCGTGACATGATGTATCTCCATGCATTTTGTAAAATGAATTATTTTGTAAAAAACACATTGATGTTGCTTCTGTGTGAATTCTAACTCTAGAGGGATCATTTGGGTTTTGTGAGGGTCAGGCATTGGAAATCTTTATTTTTGCCATTCAAAAGTATAATAAAAGGTTGAAGAGCCATGAAATTCTTGACTGCGCTCGATTTCAATGTTGCTCGACTTTAACCGTGAACTGCAATCAATTCGTGCTCATGCTTCCCACGTTCTTTGGTTCCGCGACGACAGCCGTTCGGAATGATGGCTCGTTACTTTGAAGAATGGTCGAAATGTCTCAATTCTATTTCTGTGACTCATGAATGCCATCCCTGAAAGTAATAAATTGGGCTCGAGGAGCTGAGAAAGACCAAAATAAAATGATAAAGATTGCACAGCACTCGATTTTTAGACAAATATGCTAAATATGCAGCTCCTGTAATGATGTCACAGGATGACGCCGTCCATTCTTGAAATGACTCAGAATCAAACGGCAAAAGGTGTGCGATCATTCATTCATTCTCGTAATTCCAGTTAAAGGTCTTGGAGCCTCATTTTGAGAACTTCCGAAGGAAACGCTCATTAGCCGGCCCGTGACTAAGCGTCGTCAACGCAGCTCTGGAAGTTTGAATCATAAATGTCAGAGGATAAGGAGCGTTATATAAGATGACATGCACTGTGAGATGGGACTCTGGCTGCCAAAATTAGGCTTGTCTGTCAAATTACATTTATTTTGAGTTGTCCTTTCTATTGGCCTGGAAAAATGCTTTGGTTTGGACTAATTAAACTATAATTGATATAAATATCTGAAAGAGACGGTCAGAGCTCAAAAATAAGGACGTCCGGAGCCAGCGTGAGAGTTTTTGAGCCCGCAGTCCTGCGTTGTCACTAAATATTACATTTGTTTATCATCTGCATGTGTTTTTATGTATTGCAAGCTATTTATAGCTACGATGAAGGATATATATGGGCCATTCTACGGAATTGGTGCGTAGTGCTGTCCCACAACCAAAAAAACATTTAAGCATCCAAATTTTAGACGTTTACTAAGATCCTTCCATTATTTATTGAATCCCACAATAATACTTATAAATATCCGTAAGCTTAATAAATAATAAATCATCATTTATCGGGTACTTTCAGTTGAGAGGTGGCTGTCCTGAACCCCCAAAATTTCAACTTGTGAAAATGATATTGAAATAATTGTTTTGGGGGTTTTTTAAGTGAAATTTAAAAAAAAAAATCTTATATTTTATTTTTAAATCATGTCATTTTCACGTCATTACCGTGTTTTAGTCCATTGGCTGAGACTGATTTTAACACACTTCTACATGTTCGATCAGGAAATATTCCTGTCTCTCCCTCTCATCGCCTCTCGTTCACCATCATATTGAGTTGAATGTGTTGAAAACTCTGAAATCTGTGTGACTTTAAGGAGTGTCACTACCAAACACCATTTTCTGCAATTAAACCTTTTTGAGAGTTATTGCATGTGCTGATCAGCATCTTTGAGCTGATCGACACCATCTAAAATTGTCATTGCCAGAACAGTCATTACCTTAATATGTGGTCAAGTTTCCGTTGTGACATCGTTTTTTTGAGTGTTATTCAATCATTTATTTATTTTATCAATACATTTATTTACCATGTGCTGATCTTTGAGCTAGACTCAAAAATACATAAAATTGTCACGACCGAAACAAGTCATCAGTGTTTTGTTAGTGACAAAAGGGAACGCAATCGTTTATTCGGGGGAAATGAACTGAATTTTAGTACAGTAATGCAAATCATTAGAATTTAGTGTGCGAGTGAAACTCTGTAAAGTGATGATGTCACGACCGAATCATGAGATGTTTTGTCAAAATTTATTGAATGATCAACTAAGATTTTATTATAACGTTTGGATCAATGTTTATTCAAACTAATGAATCCTTCACTGTGAACTCAAACTTTATGCCTTTTACAAAGAAAGATTAGATTCAAAATACAACAAATCTCATAAATTACACTTGAAATATTGTTAGAATTGTAGTTGTTATCAATTTACCTGTGAAAACCTTTTTTTAAAAATAGCAACAAAAAAAAAATATATTTACAATGTAAATAACGAAATGAAATCTTAACAGCTCAATGTGACTCTTCTCATTAAATTATTTATTGTTGTGTTTCCGTAGTGACAATTTTGGGGAGAGGAAAAATATTCCAAAACTTTCAGAAAATACGATATGAGAATTAATTACTAGAAATGTGTACCTTGGACATTGTATTATTTGCTTCTATACTGAATATAAGCAAATATATTTAATATATTTGCTTAAATACAAAAGATAAATTTTTTTCAAGACATTTCCAACCAGTTCAAATAGAATTTACAATAATACATATATATAAATCCTAAATTATTTGTACTAAAACAACATTTTTAGTTTTAGGTAAACAAGAATATATTTACAATTATTAACACACCATAAAAACATATCATTTGTCATTTTTTGTGTGTTTTAAAATCCTTATGGTTCAGCTTGATACAATTATTGTTTGTGTTTTTCTGTTGGAGACGTGAATGGAGTCAGGGTTAAAGTTACGGTTAGTGCAAACGTTTGGTTTTTAATAGAGTGGTTAAAGCTTCATAGTTAAGAATAGGTTATTGTCAGCGAGTGTCCTGTTCTTTCCACGGGTCAGTGTTGAAGTGCTGTACTTGGCTGAGGTAGAAGAGGCTGTTATGTGTTCTTCTGTGGCTGTGCTTCTCTTAATGCATGTGTCATTTTAGCTTGTCATTCGTAATCCTTGTGGCAGCAGCACATCCCATCTTCCTGGAAACGCCAGAAATCAAACGGAATGGAACAATAACAAACAATCAGAGAAAACATGCACTAAATATTTTGTGTTCGGTCTTAATTTGTCACATTGGATTTATATCATTACAGCACTAAGTAGGAGGAAATGCAAAAAACGGAGATGACTAATTAATTGAAAATCACTCATGCACCAAAACTTGTATTTGCATAATGTGCCATATATATATATATATATATATATATATATATAGACACACACAGTATATCCGCCCACTGACAATGAATGTTCATTTATCCACGTTCATCACTCCGTTATTCTAAGAAACATGATGACATGTGCAATAATAGTGAAATAAAAACGTGGAACCGTTTAGAAGAAGAAAAAGTTTGTGCTTTATGTTTTGGATTATATTCACGTATGCCCATATAGTCTGATCTAGGAGAACATGGAAGGGGAAAATATGCAATTTGGTGCAGATGCTGAAACATTTCTGAGAGCTTGTCATTTAATCAATGAGATCTTTATAACGGGGTAGCAGACCACTTACATCAAATACATACAAATATCAGTCATCCCCAGGGCTGGGTGTGTTACTTTTAAAATGTATTTCACTACGGATTACAAAATACATGCTTTAAAAAGTCATTTGTAACGTATTTCGTTACATTACTCAAGTTTAGTCACTTCATCTAAATACTTTAGAATACTTTGGAATACTAATAAGTGTGAAACAAACACAAAAAAGATCATTGAGAGTTTTTATCTCACAATTCTGACTTTTTCCCTCAGAATTGAGTGATATAAAGTTGCAATTGTGAGTTATAAAGTCAGAATTATGAGATATAAACTCACAATATTGAGAAAAGTCAGAATTATGAGATATAAACTCACAATATTGAGAAAAGTCAGAATTATGAGATATAAACTCACAATATTGAGAAAAGTCAGAATTATGAGATATAAACTCACAATATTGAGAAAAGTCAGAATTATGAGATATAAACTGACAATATTGAGAAAAGTCAGAATTATGAGATATAAACTCACAATATTGAGAAAAGTCAGAATTATGAGATATAAACTCACAATATTGAGAAAAGTCAGAATTATGAGATATAAACTCACAATATTGAGAAAAGTCAGAATTATGAGATATAAACTCACAATATTGAGAAAAGTCAGAATTATGAGATATAAACTCACAATATTGAGAAAAGTCAGAATTATGAGATATAAACTGACAATATTGAGAAAAGTCAGAATTATGAGATATAAACTGACAATATTGAGAAAAGTCAGAATTATGAGATAAAAACTCACAATATTGAGAAAAGTCAGAATTATGAGATATAAACTCACAATATTGAGAAAAGTCAGAATTATGAGATATAAACTGACAATATTGAGAAAAGTCAGAATTATGAGATATAAACTCACAATATTGAGAAAAGTCAGAATTATGAGATATAAACTCACAATATTGAGAAAAGTCAGAATTATGAGATATAAACTCACAATATTGAGAAAAGTCAGAATTATGAGATATAAACTGACAATATTGAGAAAAGTCAGAATTATGAGATATAAACTCACAATATTGAGAAAAGTCAGAATTATGAGACATAAACTCACAATATTGAGAAAAGTCAGAATTATGAGATATAAACTCACAATATTGAGAAAAGTCAGAATTATGAGATATAAACTGACAATATTGAGAAAAGTCAGAATTATGAGATATATAAACTCACAATATTGAGAAAAGTCAGAATTATGAGATATAAACTCACAATATTGAGAAAAGTCAGAATTATGAGATATAAACTGACAATATTGAGAAAAGTCAGAATTATGAGATATAAACTGACAATATTGAGAAAAGTCAGAATTATGAGATATAAACTCACACACTAAATTCACAATTGGAAGAAAAAAGTCAGTATTGCAAGTTTAAATCTCCCAATTCTGACTTTATAACCTGCAATTGTAAGTTTAAATCTCGCGATTCTGAGAAAAAGAAGTCAGAATTGTGAAACACAAACTCACAATTGTGAGGAAAAAAACAAATAGTGAGAAAAAGTCACAGTGACGAGTGAATTATAAAATGACTCCCAAAACATGAAAACAGTGGAAAACATGAAACTGAACTCGTCTTTTTCAGACGGTCAGAGTCAGAGAATCACCAATCGCTGTTTAAATGACATTAAAACTCAAAGTAATCACTTTGGTAATCTAAAACACTTTTCAGATGGAACTGGAATCTGATTACCACCCATTTCAAATCAAACACAGTCACTCACATTTAGTATTTTAAATACGAAACTAAGTTACTCCCCGACCCTGATCTTCACTCTATATTTACAAAGTTTACAAAGTCATGTTCATCATTTAGAGGCCTTAGAAATGTGCATATCAAACAATGACGTCTTTTCATGGACTCCTGTCTTTTTGTGCCTGTGTTCCTTTTCCTGTGTATTTAGTTCCTGTTTCCCTGTTCTTGTTGCTCTTTTCCCAAATCCCAAACGGCCTACAGATTTTCCTAAATGCAAACTATTTATTTCAGATCATGCATTTACACGACAAAGATGTACTAAAAACGGAAGTGTTTTTCCTGTGCTTTTTTCACGTATGGACGACAACATTGTCAAAATGATCCCCGTCTACGAAAGCGACTCAAAACGCTGCATTACATCACCGGGCCAGTAGATGGCGATGTCACTTTGTACAGACTTCTGTAGCTCCGCCCCTTTTCAGCGCTGCACTCGTCGTGCAGCGATTTTTGCTGCTTACATGGAGACGAAAAACGATACCTGTTTTCAAAACTTTGCGCTTTCAGGCCTCCAAAAACGCAAATGAAGCGCATAAAAAGTTTTCGGTTTTGAGTTGAAAGCGGCCCCGAAGACTCCGGTGACCGGGCTTAATCTTTGGCTATTGAATTGTTGTGGTGCAAATCAGATGCTATGTGATTTGTCCAGGGCTTCGTGGAGAGGGCCAGCTCATTAGCTCTCATTACCGGACGGCTAAATGGACCTGCTGACCACAGCAGGTAAAAATAGATGGATAGACTCTACACTGAGCAGCTCCGCTCTGATAATGGGTGCATTACCACTTAAAGTGATTCAACATAGAAATGGCTGGCCAGGAACCACTTGTTTTGAGCATTAGTGAGCGTGTGTTTGTGCTTTGCACTCTTTCCACACGCCACCTCGGTCCTGCACGCATTTATAGTGCGTTTCGTTTGCTCGGAATTCAGATGACACCAGATACAATGTTGCTGAATCTTTACAATATTTAGATATTATGGTAAACTCCAGGGTTCAATCATAGGACACGTCCAAAAAACACCACGGGATCGTGTCTAAAACATGGTATTTTTTGAGCTTTCTCAGGACATTATCGATCACCGGTCAAAAACACACTCTCGAAATAAAAGTTGGGTTGAAAATGTTTGGAAATGTTTCATTTAACTCAACTATTATTGAAAAATGACTGTATTTCTTGCTGAAAATGAACCAAAATTGGTTGGAAATTATTATTTATGAATACGTTTGATAAATGATCATTTATTAATGAGTTTAATGATTAAACATTTATTAAATTAAATGTTCACCTTTTGATTATTTTTTATATATATATATATATATATATATATATTTTATATACATTTTATACATAAAATACATTTTATATATATTTTGTTCCCTCAAATAATTTCATTTGGGTTCATTTTAGCTGTGATTTTTAAACAAAAATTGCCTTAAATAAAACCACCCAGCAGGTTTATCAAGCATTTAACTCAACCGCTGGGTCAAAATAACCCAATCGCTGGGTTTGTCCATTTTCAACCCAGCATTTTGTGAAATATTATTACTGTTTTCTATCTTAAGTAATTTATTCCTGAATTTTCAGCATCATGACTCCAGTCTTCAGAGACACATGATCCTTCAGAAATCATTCTGAAACATTTATGATTATTATCAGTGTTGAAAACAGTTCATATGTTTGGGAAAAACTTGATATATATGTATATATCCGTGCTCAAAGAAAGTATTAATATCTTTCACACATATAAAAAAAAAAAAAAATCAAAAACAATAGTATACTAACCAAATTTTAGAAAGGGCATGATTCGTGTTTCTCCTCCGTTTTGATGAGGACAGAGTGCTGCATCCTTACAAGAAATGAAAGGTTTAATTGTTTTAGTTATCATGCACTCAAACAGATCTCAGCAGAATTATCCAGCCATGCAAAATCATTTTATGCTCACACACACACATGCTGTGGGGGAGGCGCTGAAATCTAATCTAGTGGATCACCACAATGAAGGACAATCAGCGTTTCATATGGAAATGAGCAACATCTGTCCTGCACGCATCTTCTGCAGAGGCACTCCTCTGAGCGTGAGCCGCGGATTGGCTGTCCTTGGGGCCGGTGGCGCTGAAGCTGAAGACCATCGCAGTGACAGGAGTCGGCCTTTAGACCCCGGTGTAGTCATGTGACAGATGCCAGTCATTCATAATAAACGTCACACAGCTGCAGTGAGACACAGCACACATTTAAGAAAATCGTTACCTTAAAAGTGCTATTTCTACCTGATTTAACCCATAAAAATTCAGATGTTAACATTTTATTGTTCAGAGCTGAGAAAAGGCATGTTTTTTGAGTGATATCATATGAGACAGAAATGATTAAAAATAAGAATAAACGTTGAGTTATAATGTGCATTAACCCTAACTGTTGGTTGCATGTTCAACAAAAATGTTTTGCAATGGTTTCAAAAATGACTAATAACATAATTTTGAGTCTGAATTAAAAAGTGGCCGGTCACTCAAAAAATGCTCGGGTCTAAATTTAAGATTTAGTTGAATGGCATTCAAAATGACATAGTTTTAACAACAAATGAATGCAAATTAGTGTACATTTAATTGGAATTAATTGCATGTTTAAACATAACATTTCAGAAAACTTTCTGTAATCAATCAACTGTAAAAGTATGAGCCTTAAGCCTAATATAAATAAATAAATAAATAAATAAAAATATATATATTATTTATATTATTATATATTTATAATATATATTTATATATTATTTATATATATATATATATATATATATATATATATATAAATATATATTTTTTTTTTTTTGGGGGGGGGGGGGGAGTAAATTAGCTTAACAGTAAGATATTTATGGTTAAAAAGCAAGTGTGTATTTATTAGCATTTGACAGTGAGTCAGAACTATCTGTTTTATAAGACAGATTTCATAATAATGCATTCCTTTGATGCCAATAACCTACAGTCCACATATTTCCAACGAACCCACATGCCCTTAATTCAAATTTAAACCCAGATGTGACTAAAATAATGTTAAAATATCACGCACCCACACACTCAGAGCGGTTTGCATCTAGTCTGAAAGGTTAATCACAGCAGAAAGCTTCCAACAGAAAAATTAGATTTGTATTCCCAAACAGAATGACTCATAATAAGCGATATGTTATATGTGTGTGTGTGTGTGTGTGTGTTTCAGTGTAAACACCTGTTTTACTCTCCGTATCCTCCCATGATTTGGAGCTTAATTTGTACAGGCCGTGATTTAATAAATCAAATGGAAATACAATAATATACGCGCGCAGAAGTTTTCTCGTCCAGAAAGGTCAGCTCTGAGATTAATTATACTGCGAGGAAGACCTTAAAGGGACAGTCCACCCCAAAATAAAACTTCTGTCATTGACTCACCCTCACGTTGTTCTAAACGTTTATGAGTTTCTTTGTAAAGTTGAATGTAAAAGTTGATATTTTTTGAGGATTGTTGGTGATCAAACAGTTTCTGGTCTCCATTGACTTCCAAAAAATATACTATGAAAGTCAGTTCTAAGTCAAAGTCAAAAACTACCCAAACACTGGGTTGTTACGTCTGACCCAGGATCTGTGTGACACAAAAACTACCCAAACACTGGGTTGTTACGTCTGACCCAGGATCTGAGTAACACAAAAACTACCCAAACACTGGGTTGTTACGTCTGACCCAGGATCTGAGTAACACAAAAACTACCCAAACACTGGGTTGTTACGTCTGACCCAGGATCTGAGTAACACAAAAACTACCCAAACACTGGGTTGTTACGTCTGACCCAGGATCTGTGTGACACAAAAACTACCCAAACACTGGGTTGTTACGTCTGACCCAGGATCTGAGTAACACAAAAACTACCCAAACACTGGGTTGTTACGTCTGACCCAGGATCTGAGTAACACAAAAAACTACCCAAACACTGGGTTGTTACGTCTGACCCAGGATCTGAGTAACACAAAAACTACCCAAACACTGGGTTGTTACATCTGACCCAGGATCTGAGTAACACAAAAACTACCCAAACACTGGGTTGTTACGTCTGACCCAGGATCTGTGTAATACAAAAACTACCCAAACACTGGGTTGTTACGTCTGACCCAGGATCTGTGTGACACAAAAACTACCCAAACACTGGGTTGTTACGTCTGACCCAGGATCTGAGTAACACAAAAACTACCCAAACGCTGGGTTGTTACGTCTGACCCAGGATCTGAGTGACACAAACACTGGGTTGTTACGTCTGACCCAGGATCTGAGTGACACAAACACTGGGTTGTTACGTCTGACCCAGGATCTGAGTAACACAAAAACTACCCAAACACTGGGTTGTTACGTCTGACCCAGGATCTGAGTAACACAAAAACTACCCAAACGCTGGGTTGTTACGTCTGACCCAGGATCTGAGTGACACAAACACTGGGTTGTTACGTCTGACCCAGGATCTGAGTAACACAAAAACTACCCAAACACTGGGTTGTTACGTCTGACCCAGGATCTGAGTAACACAAAAACTACCCAAACACTGGGTTGTTACGTCTGACCCAGGATCTGAGTAACACAAAAACTACCCAAACACTGGGTTGTTACGTCTGACCCAGGATCTGAGTAACACAAAAACTACCCAAACACTGGGTTGTTACGTCTGACCCAGGATCTGAGTAACACAAAAACTACCCAAACACTGGGTTGTTACGTCTGACCCAGGATCTGAGTAACACAAAAACTACCCAAACACTGGGTTGTTACGTCTGACCCAGGATCTGAGTAACACAAAAACTACCCAAACACTGGGTTGTTACGTCTGACCCAGGATCTGAGTGACACAAACACTGGGTTGTTACGTCTGACCCAGGATCTGAGTGACACAAACACTGGGTTGTTACGTCTGACCCAGGATCTGAGTAACACAAAAACTACCCAAACACTGGGTTGTTACGTCTGACCCAGGATCTGAGTAACACAAAAACTACCCAAACACTGGGTTGTTACGTCTGACCCAGGATCTGAGTAACACAAAAAACTACCCAAACACTGGGTTGTTACATCTGACCCAGGATCTGAGTAACACAAAAACTACCCAAACACTGGGTTGTTACGTCTGACCCAGGATCTGTGTAATACAAAAACTACCCAAACACTGGGTTGTTACGTCTGACCCAGGATCTGGCAAATTAACAATAAAAAATG
The DNA here is from genome assembly GCA_037194245.1 of Opsariichthys bidens. NCBI lineage: Eukaryota > Metazoa > Chordata > Actinopteri > Cypriniformes > Xenocyprididae > Opsariichthys > Opsariichthys bidens. Next base: position 32,338,169 of record CM074279.1, read on the forward strand.
ACCCAAACGGCAGAAAGGTGGAAAAAATAACCAAAGATTTTTTAGAGTGTGGGTTTGTCCATATTTGACCCAAATTTGCGTTGAAACAACCCAGCATTTTTTAGAGTGAACTGCACATCATATTTTGTCTGTGTATGTTTATGGATTAAAGGAATAAATGTAATGAGGTGTTTAAGGGAATCATGGGAAATGGCCACCAGTCACAAGAGTCTGTGGGACAGTGACAGCGCCATCTTTAGTGTGACAAGACAAACTGTCCCGTCCCGTCTGGTGCTTCTTTGTCAAGATTTACGTTTGCATTTATTCATTTAGCAGATGCTTTTATCCACAGCGACGCACAAATGAGGAAAACGAGCCTTTCATCATAAATGAGCCGTAGTGGATTCCAAGAGTAAATGAGGAAAACATCCAAATGAGAGTGCGGATGAGAGGAAATTCTATTTTAATGGAAAAAGTGAGTTTATTTACAGTTATGATAAGATAAAGGATCAATAAAACAGAATTTAAAAAATGTAAATGCTCAAAAACTTTTGCACTTAGTAAATCATGCGCACTATTTTTTTCCCTGCATAAAAAATTTAATGTGATTGTTAAATCCGCTGGAGTCCATCATGAGTCCATTTTCTAAACTGTGTTTTAATCTAATCCTGAATCCCCACGGTCCGCCTACAGGTGTTCATATTCTGGACTGGTTCATGGACACAAACAGAGAGAAGTAGTTCCGGCTTCAATGTTCAGTTCATCAACAGCGGTTTTACCATGATAATATCTGACAGCATCTGTAATTGAGAGACTGTTATTATACTCATATATAATGTTACATTTATTATTAAGGAATTTCAAATTCATTTTTATACTTTCAGTTTAATTTTCTTACTTTTTTTGAGTGTTTTTGTCATCATTATTATTATTAGCTTTTGTTTTTTAATAAAAATATGTAAATATTTGTCCATTTTTATTTCAGTTTTAGTTATTTTAGTACATCAAGATGAAATGTGTCCTTGGCTACAAGCTGAAATAAAACAATTTCCAATTTTTATGTTTTATTTTATTTCACGTGACGTTTCTTTTGTTTCAGGAGTAAAATTGTAATAAAATAAAACCCTCACCACAGTGTTTTTTTTTTTAAATAAAGGTATCCTTATGATTTATTTTCATGGATAAGAGCAAACACAGTTTTATTTCAGAGATGTGAAAAAAAAATCAATTAAACTTTTAATTCTTTGGTGTATTTCCTTCAAGCACGCAGCGTAATCTATCATCTTTCAATCAAACATCGACATGGTTTTTATTCGCTTTATATCCTCTCACTGCGCTTTAAACCATATTCAGATTCTCAGTAATCCATCAGGCTTTATATGGATGTTATATGGTTTAAATTTGTTAAATGATTATTCTTCATGTGAGGAAGCAGCATTATTGCATTACAAATAATAATCATCTAGTTATTCACATGTGGACCAGAACCAATCTATGAAGAACAAGTTTCTGTGAAAGACTAAAACCACTGGGAAAGGAAACAGGTTTTCACTCTGTGTTTGTATTCAGACGTGGTGGAAACGTAATGGAAATGAGAAAAGTGGGCACATTATTTATATGTTCTGCTGTAAATGAGATATATTTTCTCCAGGGAGACACTAATTGAGATTCCAGCAAGTAGAGAAGTAATTGTGTTTGGTGCTTCGCTCTGTTTTCTGTCTGAGAATCGCATTAGACTGATAGTGATCGGTAAACCCTCGGTGTAGCTCAGAGATCCTTTACATTCACCTGATTTGAGAAGCACTATTGTGCTTGAAGTACTATAAAAAACAGCATTAGATTTAACCCTCATGTGCTGTTCGGGATGTTTTCATCCACTGTGGGGAATTTTTGAGTCTTAATTTGGCCGTAACTTTCAGCAAAAGGAATGATTTTTGGTGACAAATCTTATTTTGACACATATTTTGGGAAAATGCTTTGAAAATTTTCATAAACTCAACAGAACTCTGTGGGCAGATTCACCACCCTTTCGTTATGTTCGTGGCTGAAAACAGCCACTACTTTATAAATGTATCATAGAAATATTTTTTTTTTTGCTTAAATCTATGAATCAACCTCAGTCCTCAGTTGTTTCTAATCTTTGACATGTCCAAGACTGAGATAAAAGGCACAAAAAAAAATCCAATCCACAATCACATTTTATACTGTAAATAAGTCATTTTGTGTGTGTTTTCCCCCCAAATCAGTGACATCATTTATGAATTTGGCAATTAAAGAGTTAAAATCCTGATTTTAAAAAAATATATATATATAGTTTTGATCAGGACTGAGGTTGATTAATAGATTTAAGCAAAAAAAAATTGAAAAAAATATTTATCTGATACATTTTTAGAGCATTTAAAAGTAGTGGCGGTTTTCAGGCACGAACAGAACGGAAGGATGGTGAATTTGAACAATGCTCAAGGGCAATAGAGACTGGAGAAGCTCTCTGGTGCCATCTAGCCCAAAACAACAAGAACAACAGCAGCTTCTGAAGAGTCTGCTCTGCATTTTGTGTCCTCAGACCAAACGTAAAACCAGCTGATTATTAAAACAGCTGATATTTGGGGTCTTTATGAGCTCAATATGGATGTTATGAACAGATTCAAACGTTTTTATTGGAGTAAATAATGTCAAAATGGTAAATATACTATACGGTGCTGACCGTGCACTAAAAATGCTGGTTTAAAAACAACCCAAGTTGGGTTGAAAACGGGCAGACCCAGCGGTTGGGTTAAATGTTTGACCCAACATGCTGGGTAGTTTTACTTAACTCGACTATTGTTGAAAAATGACTATATATCTGGATTAAAATGAACCTAAAATATGTTGGAAGTTTAACATCTGATATATAACTACAACATATTTTGGGTTCATTTTAAGCAAGAAACAGTAATTTCTAAACTATTGCAGAGCTAAAAAAAAAAAAAAAAAAAAAAAAAAAAAACCCACTGGTTTGTCCATTTTCAACCCAATTTCTGAAGGATCATGTGACACTGAAGACTGGAGGAATGCTGAAAATCAGCTTTGATCACATGATATATAACAACTTACTATGAGTTCACACAGAAAACAGTCAGTTTAAATTATTCATAATATTTATCAAACTGCAGTCACAAAGTACGCAATACTTGGTTCTAATAAAGCGCCAATCTAAGGAATCTCAATATAGTGACTGTACAAATAAGCATCAAAATACTGAAATCTAAAGAAACGCTCCGTTATACTGCCAGTCAATGAAGAAGCAAAGCGTAAAAATATACAAGGCTTTATTCAACCATTTAAATATGTACATTTTCTGTGGAGAGACCGGAATGGTTCATTTAATCATAAAACATTTACAACTTTATAAAATCTTATAAAACATCATTTACAATACTGACGAGGCTGTTTGACCTCTTTAAGTCTGTTTTTGGCATAAATGATTGTAGTTTTTCCCACTTTGTGCAACGACCACAAACGTGGCCAAATTCACTTCACATTCAGGCAGATGATAAAACTTTTTTTTTTTTTTTTTAAAAGGAAGTCTTTCAAAATAATTAAGAAGCCAAAAGCGGTTCTTTAAAAGTTCTTTGTGACGCTCAGAGGCGACGGACGTTTCTTTTGCTCCGAGCCGAGCCGGCGATGAGCGTTTTCTGGGAAGAGGAGTGCGCTCGGACGGTAGTTCGGCACGGGCTGGAGCTGTGGAACGCCGACTGACACAGCGTACAGGACTCGAAAGCGCAGCTGATGCGAGTGCAAACCGCCCGCTGCATTTCTGCGTCGAACCGCGCCGGAGAGCGGCAGACGACACACGCTCGCAGAGACTCGTGCTGCTTCAGAGACCTGGCAGCCTAGAAGAAGAAAACCACGTTAAAATCAGCTGCCAAATTTGCCATCATTAGTTCATTTTTTTAGTTACTCTCCTCCATGTCATCCAAGATGAGCATCTCTTTCTTCAGTCAAAAAGAAAAATTGATATAGTGGACTTCAATGGGGTTCAACAGTAATAAAGCACAAATGCTCGTCTTGCACTGCTCTGTGATGCTCCACGCGTTACGTAATAATGTTGGAAAGGTCACATGACGCAGGGGGAAGTACCGCAGTAGGGTGAAAGACTTCCTTCTCATCATAAAGGCCGTTTGATTTAGTCTTTGAATGTGCGACAACGTGATGATGTGATGTGTGGCGCATCAGAGCAGTGCAAGATGAGCATTTGAGGTTAAAAAGTATATTTTTTTGTATAAAATGTGTGATGGTTTCTCTACATGATCCAGACGAGGAATAAGAGTCTGATCTAGAGTCTTTGAAGCTGCACTGAAACTGACATTTGGACCCGTTGAACCCCATTGAACTCCACTATAAATCCTGGAACGTTTTCCTCATTTCTTTTCCACTGAAGAAAGAAAGACATGAACATCTTGGATGACATGGAGGAGAGTGAATGATCAGGAAATCTGAATTCTGGAGTGAATTAATACTTTAACCAGCTGCAATTTCATTTACATTAATTGCTTTAAATATACAGCGACGATGAGGTTATTGAAGTTAATTGTTTTTTATCGTCACTCTCAAATGTCACCCGTGTTTTCTTGCTTCTTTCCACAGGTTTGGAACAACTTGAACGCAAGTAAATGAAAACAAAGGATGATATTTTGAAGAATGTTGGTAGCCAGACAGTTGGTCCCCATTGACTTCCATAGCATTTTTTTTCTGCTTTGGAAGTCAGTGGCTCCCATCAACCGTTTGAATGGAAACCTTCTTCCGGTGTTCATCAGAGGAAAGAAACTCACAGGTTTGGAACAACTTGAGGGTGAGGAAATGATAAAATGTGTCATTTTTGGGCGAACCATCCCTTTAAAAACTAGATTAACGACGTTGAAACTGAAAACGCATCAGGGATTCATAGTTTAGTGTTATTGGGGGATTTTTTTTACCTCTTGAAACTGTTGGAAGCGACTTGATTTGGATGCGTTTTGGGCTCCACCCGTCCGACACGGCGGCTTCTTAGCCTTGTGAACGGGCGTAGAGGCGACCGCCTGCATGCAGGAGAACACCACCCTGCTCAAGGTGAAGTCTCGCGACAGCGATCCCACGGGCCGGCCCGAGTCCTGGAATCAGAACAACAATTAGAACTGCAAGATCGAAACAATTGAGGGATCCAAAAATACAAATATTCACATGCTTCAGTGCTAAAAAGCAAGGTTTTTCGACCACTTGCGAGTAGTGCAACTAGTTTGTCGTTTGTATGAAAACTTCCCAAATGAATATTCCCGCCTTTTTTGGCAAACTGCAACAATATTTCTTGTTTGAAAACCCTAATATTCAAATCAAAGCATTGTTGTGGAAACAAAAAGAACCGTCTTGGAGGCAATTCATTATATTTTTCGCAAACTTAATTCTGTTCGGCGCCCGAATGCATTTAATTTCGCCGATTCCACAGCTCTATTCGGATTGGCCGATCGCACCGATAACAACGGCTGAAAACAGGCTCATCTGGGTAACTGAACTTAAAGTTTTCCCTCAATGTTTAGCCTTTGGGGAGCAAATAAAACTCAGTCAAATCAATACTGTGTGTACGGTGATCTCCCGTCAGACAAACCAACAGCTGCCAACATTTTGCGACTGTTCGCTGTTGGATTAGAAGATAAAAACAGTTCCATAATTATGACGAAATGACATTTAGTAAGTGTTTAGTGTGAACTCGCCACACTATGTGGAAGCTGTACGTTTAAAGAGCTAACGACTCAAATCAATGGTTCTTGTCTTATTATTATTTATGTAGCAATTGGGCGTGTAAGAAGCGGGAAAAGGTTCATCCCAGAATAAACCCCTTCCGGCAGACGCAAGACCTCCTGGTCATCCCGTCGGGTTCATCCCTTACTTTGACACAATGCAAAGTTCACGGTACAGTTTGAGTGTTGATGGGTAAATCCGAAAGCCTCTTACCCGTCGCGATCTTTCTGCTTCTTTGCAGCGCCGAAGGGCCTCGTGATCCTGGCAAATGATCTTCTGCCACGTCCGGCTCACTTTTTTACAGCTGCAACGGATCGAACAGGCGGTCAGTCAATCTGATCCACGTCAACATCAGATCGAGTCAACCAAAATTAAACAGGACGTTACCTTATTAAGTCACAGTCTCCCAGCAGGCTCAAGACCCTGGCGAGAATGTGTCTCATGTCCTTCTTCAACAGTTCACAGAGGACGTCCACAAACGCCAGTCCCATCTTCCCGCCGATCACATGGTGCAGCCCGAAATTCTCAGCGACCTTGTCGACGACGGTCCAGTCGTAACTTCTGCGCTTCTCGAAGCTTTTGGTCAGTTCTCGGCACACCTTCTTCTGGAAGTTCAGCACGGGCAGACAGGGCGCAGAATCACACTCCACGTCCGAGGGCTGAGAGGAGACGCATTTCTCCTCGCTCCTCTCCAACGAGTCCACGCCATCGTGATCCACCCGGCTGTTTTGGAGGGAAAAGAAGCCGCTGTCCTCGGTCAGCCCGTCGCTGCCGAGAATCACCTCGTCGTCTGACGCCACCTCCAGAGAACGACGCTTGTTCTCTTTATTGTGAGGGCCTCTGCTTCTGGTCTCCAGAGGGGTGGAGATGTTGGCCGCCACAGGCGAGCGCGTTTTCCGTGGCGAAGCGGTGTGACCTTTCACCTCAACGAGGTCTTTTTCGGCTTTGTCCATGTGGCATAAAACCGTACAATCGTCACTGTAGCTCGGACACTTCATTTTGAGGCTGATCCAGACCGCTAACTAGAGGAAACGAGAAAACACATTTGGTCATTACTAACCCACTGATTTCAACATTTTAGAAGACCGTGCATTAGTTTATGAACGTATTGAAAGTATACACTGCAAAAAAAAAAAAAAAAAAAAAAAGTTTAAATCAAGATACATTTACTTGGGATCTAAAGTTATATCAAGTCTTTAAATCAAAATAAATGTATCGTACGCCACACATAAACAATTAGTTCATGTAGTTTTGATCATTTTTGTGTTTTGCAGTACAAATATATGTGAGCGTCTCAAGTCAGTGTGATATTGAATCATGTTTTGTGAAAAAATAAGATTAAAATTGAGCGAATTTGTGCTGACAATTAAGAAATATATGGTTTTGGGGTACAGAAAAATGAGAACTTGATTCAAATGGGAAACTAAGTTTTATTTTTTTTGTACCCCATTTGTTTTCAGCAAAAATTTGCTTAATTTTAATCTTTCAGAAAACATGACGTATAAAAATTAAGTGAATTTTTGCTGGAAACAAATGGGGTACAAAAAATAAAACTTAGTTTCCCATTTCAATCAAGTTCTCATTTTTCTGTACCCCAAAACCATACATTTCTTAATTGTCAGCAAAAATTTGCTCAATTTTAATCTTTTTTTTTTTTCACAAAACATGACATATTAAAATTAACCTCCAGAACACACACATACATTATATATATATATATATATATATATATATATATATACACATACACACACACACATATATATGCCAGACGCATATATTTTTTAATTTTCAGCAAAAATTCACTCAATTTTAATCATTTTTTTCAGAAAACATGATTCAATATCACACTGACTTCAGGCGCTCACATATATTTGTACAGCAAAACACAAAAATGACCAAAACTACATTAACTAATTGCTGATTATCTTGATGTGAGGTGTACAATAAACTTATATAAATATAATTACACAACATATTAATATATAGACAGGCTAAAATGTCCCACAATCCCTCTTTTAAGCTCAGACGAAGATTAACATTAAAGCTAAGCATGTTTTGTGTTAAAACAGCGATAAAACAAACTAAAACACATCATTTTTACTGCCTAATATTTAATGTGTTCAGATGTTAAGCACTTATTTTTATGCGATTTATTTGCATTTTTAGTTTTGCGCGCCAGAACAGTCCTGACGTGGCTCCTCATGATGCTCACTACTGAGGGCACTTACTAACTCCCAATACCTGTTCTTACTCGGAAAAGGCTCCTTTGAGTGCCTTATACTGTACAAATAGTTCAGTTACACTCGACAAAACAACAAAACGAAAACACAAATGTGAGCATCACACAGAGGAACCCTAAAATGGCCGGACATCTAGTCACTATTTGTTTGAAAGTCCTCTTTAAAGGCTTATATTTTCAGGGAAACACAAAAATATAACATTAAAGTAGTGGTTTCTTACCTCTAAAAGATGAAATTGCTTTTATACGGTCGTCATGTGTCGTTATAAACGCGTCCTGGTCGCTTTCGCAGTGCAGCGCGAGCATTTAAGCGGCAACACAATGGTTTGTGAGTCTCGGGGAAAAAGCGCCACTTGCAAAGGCGTTTGAATTTTGGCGACAAAACCTCCTGGCCAATCAGAGCGCAGAGGAATACCTTTAAACGACCGGCAGCCAATGAAAGCGCTAGGCGGAAAACTGAAGTGATGTCATGACGCAGATAGAGCCTAAACGTCAACATGAATAAAGAGCGCCACCCAATCAAAGACGTGCATCGGGGAAAAAAGCGCCCTTTTGAAATAATTCAATAAAGTGAACTTTAAAAAAAGTTTTGTTAATGATGATTTAACCGAGCACACACACACACGTGTATATATATATATATATATATGTGTGTGTGTGTGTGTGTGTGTGTGTGTGTATATATATATATATGCATATATATTTCTATATACACACAAATGTATATATTAATGTGTGTGTATATATATATACATATATAGGGTTGGGTGTGTCACTTTTAAAATGTATTTCACTACAGATTACAAAAAAACATGCTTTAAAAATTAATTAGTAACATATTTTGTTACGTTACTCAAATTTAGTAACTTAATCTAAATACTTCTAATAAATATGAAACACAAAAAAGGTACTTGCAAGTTTTTATCTCACCATTCTGACTTTTTTCTCAGAATTACGTGATATAAAGTCATAATTATGAGACATAAACTCACAATATTGAGAAAAGTCAGTATTGCAAGTTATCATCGCGCAATTGTGAGTTTAAATCTTGGATTTTGGAGAAAAAAAGTCAGAATTGTGATGCAAACCAGGAAGGAAAGTCAAATTGTGAGATTTAAAAGTCTCAATTACCCTTTTTACAATTGCAAGAGTCTCACAAAATTCAAAGTATGATTAAAATGACATTAAAACTCAAAGTAATCACTTTGGTAATCTAAAACACTTTTCAGATGGAACTGTAATCTGATTACCACCCATTTCAAATCAAACACAGTCACTCACATTTAGTATTTTAAATACGTCACTAAGTTACTTGTGTTTCTTTACTCCTCGACCCTGGATATAAATATAAATATATATATATATACACACACACAGTCACTCAAATTCTGTATTTTAAATACGTCACTAAGTTACTTGTGTTCTTTACTCCTCGACCCTGGATATATATATATATATATATATATATATATATATATATATGTATATATATATATATATATACACACACACACACACAATATATATATATATATATATATATATATACACACACACACACACAATATATATATATATATATATATATATATACACACACACACACAATATATATATATATATATATATATATATACAGGGTTGGGGAGTAACGAAATACAAGTAATATATATATATATATATACTAATTAATAATTTATATACATATATACACACACACAAACACACACTCATGTCAACAAAACCTAAAACAACTGTAAAAGTGAGTCGGGCCCTAAACCCCACGAAATCATTTCACACCGCGGTGTAAACTTCAAGCGAAAGCAACGAGTGTTTGTGAAACTCCTCAGAGAAATGCTGAGATAAACCTTTTCTGAGACTAGAGACGGCTGTGCTCATCATTCAATCTGACACCGTGAAGCCAAACGTTTACACATCTCTCACTCTTTATTGCCTCAGACAACTACTGATTCTGCTCATCGTCTTTGAGAACGTCCAGCAGGGATTCCTGTTCGGAGAACTGTTGCAAAAACACGATCATCTCCTCCAGCAGTTCCTCTCCTCGTAAAAATCCACGCACATCATGAACGGTTTTTCCAATCCTGTGATCGGTGATCCGGTCCTGGGAGAAGTTATAGGTCCGGATCTTCTCTGATCTGCCTCTGGTGCCAATCTGATACAAGAGAAGTAACATGTGGTTTATATATACAGTATCCTTAACATATAAAAACAGAAGCAGTTATATCGGATACTAGATCGTCACACATTGACAATTCTACAGTAGACTCATTCTGCGCATTAATAAAGTTAAATTCAATATGAACTGATGTTTGCAACCTTTTTACTTAAAGAGATAGTGTTCAACGGGTTTGGAACAACTTCAGGGAGAGTAAATGATGACAATTCCCATTTTTGGGTGAACTACCCCTTTAATGCAACGTCCTTCAACAGGATATAAACAGTGAAACTAAATGCAGGATAAGAATTTATTGGGTCATGAAATGTGAGCATTGCATGCCAGAATATCAAAATGATTGGCTAGAAGAATGTGTAGACAGATATTCAGTGACCTGTGTGACCTCAGTGAAGGTATTTCAGAGGATTTCACTAAACGTTTTAAATAACATGCACTGGAAAGGTTCTTGTTTTCATGTTTCAGGTGTAGATTTGGCGCTGATGAATTGATGAACCTGGAGTTTTCGAGCGTGGTATCTCCTGCTGGTCTCCTCCTCCAGCCGGGCGCTGTAGAGTTTGGCTCGCAGAAGCTTCATGGCCGTCTCTTTGTTCTTGATCTGGGAGCGCTCCTGCTGGCATTCGGCCACTGTGCCTGAAATCGTGTCAAATTAAAAGCAGGACAGAGACATATTATTATCGAAATGTTATTACAATTTAAAAGAAATGTGAATACATAGTAAAGTGTAATTATTTTCAGCATCATTCCTCCAGTCTTCAGTGTCACATGATCCTTCAGAAATCATTCTGATCTGATATGATGATTTGATGATCAACGTTGAAGACAGTTGTGCTGCTTCATGCTTTTGTGGAAAAAGTCATACTTATTATCATGTGACGCTGAAGGCTGCGGTAATGACATTAAAATTCAGCTTTGCAGGGCTTGACATTCACAGTTTGGCGGGTTGAATTTTATATACAACACATACATTTTTTAATTGTAGTCTTTTAAAGGGAACCTATAATTCCCTTTTCAAAAAATGTGTGAGAAGTTTCAGCTCAAAATCCCCCACAGATCATTTATTATCGCTTGTCAAATTTGGGTGTGAGCAAAAACACGCCGTTTTTGTGCGTGTCCCTTTAAATGCAAATGAGCTGCTGCTCCAGAAGAGGGCGGAGCTTCAACGGCTCAACAACAACAAAGCTGGAGAATCTCACGCAGACAAAATGAGGAAAGTGTTCAAACGGACGGAGAGACTCAGGAAGACGTTTCTGAACGGTTCGTGGATAAATTGATGTCGATCGACTCGTCACTAGCGTGTGTCGTCACGTTCCTCTTTTGTGTTGAATCGACCCTCGTTTGTGAAGCGGTCCGGCGTAAAATGAACGACACTCGACTACAAACACTCTAAAGCAGCGCAACATGGCCCCGCCCCCTTTGTGGCGTGTTCTTGGGGGCGGGGTTTATGCAAATTTTAGGGTATGTGATGTCACTAACTCAGGAAGAAGCTCGTTGTAGCGAGTCGACACACAAACCGCCTCGTTTCATTTGCTCCGGGTGAATATTGTTGGCGTTACAGGGCTTGAAATTAGGCGCTTATTTTTACTCATTTTGTGCTCAAACCTTCTCAATGCTAAACTGAGTTCTTTTTCGCTGCTTCAATGCACTTAAAAAGCCGAATACACACGAAATAACATCAGAACGCCGGCGAGTACTGACGTAAATGCAGCCAGTAAACATTCAAGCGAACATAAGAAAGTGTCGCAAGGTCGTAATTATGGCAATATTGTGATTTCAGAATCGTTCTCGTACAGCTCCTAACTACAGGAATTGTTCGGAGCTCCTGCTTGTACCACCTGACCGCTGCTGATTCTCAAACGATAGAAATTTAGCCTACGATCTCCAGCTGACCTGTGGGTAGATGGACGATCCTCACCGCGCTGTCGGTGGTGTTGACGTGCTGTCCTCCCGCTCCGCTGGCTCGCTTCGTCTCGATCCTCAGATCTTTGGGGTTGATGGTGAATGAGATCTGTGACGGTCACACAACACAAGGCTTTATAGTGAAAACTCATTCTATTTTAATAACGGCACCATGTGTAACCCGTCTACCCAGGTCCTACTCGTCCGAGCGGGCCTCGAACCCGAGTCTTCCGACATGGGAGTCGGACGCTCTAACAAGGAGGCTAAAGGCTGCAACTTCTAGCATCTCTTGAGGTCAGAGGAGCGAGGTTTACTCGCACAACAACTACTAGCTGACCTCCGTTACACTCACCCCCCTAAACCTCACACTCATCCGGGTCACGGCACCAACGTAGCCCCTCGAACCCGAGTCTTCCGACATGGGAGTCGGACGCTCTAACAAGGAGGCTAAAGGCTGCAACCTCTAGCATCTCTTGAGGTCAGAGGAGCGAGGTTTACTCGCACAACAACTACTAGCTGACCTCCGTTACACTCACCCCCCTAAACCTCACACTCATCCGGGTCACGGCACCAACGTAGCCCCTCGAACCCGAGTCTTCCGACATGGGAGTCGGACGCTCTAACAAGGAGGCTAAAGGCTGCAACCTCTAGCATCTCTTGAGGTCAGAGGAGCGAGGTTTACTCGCACAACAACTACTAGCTGACCTCCGTTACACTCACCCCCCTAAACCTCACACTCATCCGGGTCACGGCACCAACGTAACCCCATGAACCCGAGTCTTCTGACTGCCATGCAGGAAGACCCGGGTTCGAGGCCCGCTCGGAGCGGGTCGAGTAGGACCCGGGTGGAGGAGTACATGCATTTAGTGTCACGTGTACCTCAGTGGGCTGAGGAAGGATCGCCACAGTCATCGTGCTGGTGTGTATGCGGCCTTTACTTTCCGTTTTCGGGACCCTCTGGACACGGTGGACACCAGCTTCAAACTTGAGCTTCTTATAGCTGAGCGGACCACTGATACCGGCGGCTGCATGTCTGACGCCGCCTGAACAAACCCAATACCACACTGGAAATGAGGCCGAGGGCACACAAGACGAAACTGTTATGAAGAGTTTACAGAGTCTTTGCTTATAACGCAGGCAAATTTGTCAACCTAGTTCACTGGACATGACCTCCAGGATTTCAAAGCCCCAGCCATGGAAAGCAGCGAAGCTCTGATACATGTCAAAGATCTCTGCGGTAAAGAGCATTGCTTCTTGACCTCCGACCCCCGCAGTGACCTCCAGGACCAGGTCACTCATGTCCGATTCCTCCTCTGGGACCAGCAGAGATATAATCTGAAACACAGAGTGAGCGTCATTCTGTTTTAACATCGTCTTTACAGCTTTTTTACTTGGTTTGACTTGCAAAAGTTTTACTTTTTGTCCTGTAGTTAAACTCATAATTCAATAAGAGTAAGAAGTATATTAATAATTATCATTAAATGTACATGCTATTAATGTTATTTATATTGTATATTATATTTTTAAACATTACAGTAAATGTAACCAGTAAATGAATTAGAAACGGACATATACAAAATAAATTTTATATAAATAATTTATATTTATTTATTTATTTATTAAGATATATATTTTTTGTATATATATATATATGTAATGTTATTAAATATTAATTTAATTTTATACAATTTTTTTAAATTCATATACTGGTGATATTTAGTGTATTTGCAAAAACAAATAAATTAACATGTACATTTTCTTGATAATGATCATTATGTTACGGAAATTACATAATATACAAATATTAAATTAGTTATATATATATATATTAATTATTAATTTATGAATGTTTAATGAAATATTAATAACAAAATATACATGTAAAAATTGTTATGGTCCTAAAACAGGCATTTTACAGCATTTTTAAAGTAGCAATTCAATAAGAGTAACAAATAAACAAATAAATAATCATGATCAAGTAAATGTAATTTACTATTAATGTTAATTATATTGTAGATTAACAGTATATAACTGGATTGTTTTTAATGCATTTATTTTTAAACAATACAGTAAATGAATTAGCAACGAACATATAAATAAAAAAAATTTAAGACAATTTTTATATATGTATATAACTTTACATATATATATATATATATATATATATATATATATATATATACATATATATATACACACACATTAATTTAATTTAAAATTTAATTTATTTTTAATATATAATAATTTATTATATATATATATACATTTAATTTTATACACATTTTTAATTTGTTTACTGGTTACATTTAATGTATTGTTTAAAAATTAATAAATTAACATGTACATTTACTTGATTATGATTAATTATGTTATATATATTATATAGATTTATATGGAATAAACTATAAAAATGACTTGGATAAGTGAGATTTAGTCATAAGATACTTCTCCTTCTTATTCCTGGGTTTATTTTAAAGAAAGAAGACCTCTGCCTGCTCCGGGTCTGAATGACATGGTGATTTATTTCATCTGAGATGTTAATGAGTCTTTCACACCTGCAGTTTGAGATCTTGAACAGCTTTCAGACAGTCGTCCTTCTCCGACTCTGCGAGTTCATGTAATTCTGGGTCTGAAAGGAGATACAGATGCAGATGAGATGACACTTCAGAGAGCTTTTCACTTCAAGTCCACTACCTTTCAGCAAGTCCAGCGTGTCCTTCAACTCCTGCTGTTTCTCCTCCAGCTCTTTGATCCTCTGGACCAAAGGTCCCAGAACAGAGAGGTTCTTCCTCTTCACTTTGCCCTCCTCATCCTCCAGAGCTTGTCCTCCAGCACTGATGGAGTCCAGACATGAGTTGTACTCCATCTCCTTCTTCCTCAGGTAGTCATGGAAAGACTTCTTGCTGAAGATCTCATCCACTGACAGGATCTTAGTGACCCTCACAGACTGGGATGTGTGGAAGACTCTGTGAGTCTGTGCTGTTGTGATGTTAATGACTGGACATCTGCAGACTGACCCTGGAATGATTGACCTGAACAGAGTCACATTCAGAAGGCGAGAAGCGACAGCCATCTCCACTCAAGCGCTGATAAAAGAATTTACCATTCAAATGGGTTTCTAAACACAACTTTATTGCAGCCTACATTTGACATCTATGAAGCTCAGCATTCACATGTACCGCAGGAAGCGTGTTTATCCGGGTGATTTTCTGTTTTTCAAAATAAAAGTCAATACTATTATAAAAAAGACGTTGGGTTTACAGTTCTGATATTTACGTATTTAAAAAAAAAAAAAAAAACAGCTTTATATTGCCTAACAATTATTAACATTATATAAAAAATATATATAAACAATAAATAAATCAAAAAGGGGAGTTCATCATGATCAGCACGGAACTCATTACAAATTAAAAGTCCTTATTGTTTTTGAATAATTTTAATTATTATCATTGTATATAGTTTTAATTAAATATGATTAAATGTGATAGGCTTTTTATTTAACAACATAACAACTATATCAATATATTATTTTAAAATGGCCGGTTTTGTTTATGTCAGGTATACATTTCAGTAATATAATTTTAACATTAACACGTATTTATGAGCAATATATATTAATGTAATATTTTATAAATCCAGACAATCTACTATTTATAAAATAATATAATTAATCGTTATTAATTATTTACAGTACCATCTGTAACCAGGAGATGGTAGTATTGCCAAGGTTATTTATTTTAGGCGTATAAGCGTCAGAAAATCTGAAAATGTATTATTTATAATACAGTATAATTATAAATGACACTTTATTTATAATAAAGAGTATACTATAATAAGTTCCAGTATAAAATCAAGCCAAAATGTATGAAAACCAACGACAGTATCACCGAAAATCCAATAGATGGCAGTATTAGCAAAGTTATTTATTTAAGATGTACGTAACATCTTTAAATGTAGATAATCAAGTTTTTTCAGTTTTATTCATTTCATTTACATGTTCTATTTCTGGGACTATAAGGCCAAAGGATAAGAAAATGTGCAGCACAATAAAAAGAGTAAAAATGTGTTTTATTCATGGCTGAATTGTTGCATAATTGTGTTTATATATAGAAAGAGAGAAAGGGTTATGTGAAGGTTTAATCCTCTGCAAAGTCATGCTGATTATTTGGAGGAATTACATGGATTTGATCTATATGGGTCATTCATCATGATTCACAGAGCAAAGATTTTATGATGAATATGTGTCATTTCTAACCACATTACGAGTCACTACTTCATTTGGTGGACACAAATTGTGAATGTCACGACTCAGGGAATCCATCTGCTCATCACAAATATATCCATTCACCCTCTGTGAACAAAAACTCTCAGTGAGCAGCTGGAAACTCCAGCCAATGAAGTTTGTCTTCATATGTCAAGAAGATCACTAATGGACAATAACAACGCTTGTCCATTCATTGTCCAGGTGCTCTCCAGCTGTTGTTCCCTGCAGCTTCACACACCCTCAAACATCTGACCATCTCTGAGAGCTCGAGGGTGTGCTGACGAGTCACAGAAGCTCCTTTTGATCGTGTTTGAAACAAGTTTCACAAGAATGCTCTCATTTAACAACCCAAATGCTGGGTTTAAAACAACCCGATCATCAGGTTAAAACAACCCAATCGCAGGGTTAAAACAACCCAATCACTGGGTTAAAACAACCCAAATGCTGGGTTAAAAAACCCAATCGCTGGGTTAAAACAACCCAATCGCAGGGTTAAAATAACACAATCGCTGGGTTAAAAAAAAACCAATCACTGGGTTAAAACGACCCAAATGCTGGGTTAAAACAACCCAATCACAGGGTTAAAACAACCCAATCGCAAGGTTAAAACAACCCAATCGCAGGGTTAAAACAACCCAATCACTGGGCTAAAACAACCCAATCACCGGGTTAAAACAACCCAAATGCTGGGTTAAAACAACCAAATTACCAGGTTAAAACAACCCAAATGCTGGGTTAAAACAACCCAATCATCAGGTTAAAATAACCCAATAACTGAGTTAAAACAACCCAATCACTGGGTTAAAACAACCCAAATGCTGGGTTAAAAAAAAACAATCGCTGGGTTAAAACAACCCAATCGCAGGGTTAAAACAATACAATCGCTGGGTTAAAACAACCCAATCACTGGGTTAAAACAACCCAAATGCTGGGTTAAAACAACCCAATCACCGGGTTAAAACAACCCAAATGCTGGGTTAAAACAACCCAAATGCTGGGTTAAAACAACCCAATCATCAGGTTAAAATAACCCAATAACTGAGTTAAAACAACCCAATCACTGGGTTAAAACAACCCAATCACCGAGTTAAAACAACCCAAATGCTGGGTTAAAACAACCCAATCATCAGGTTAAAATAACCCAATAACTGAGTTAAAACAACCCAATCGCTGGGTTAAAAAAACCCAATCACTGGGTTAAAACAACCCAAATGCTGGGTTAAAACAACCCAATCGCAGGGTTAAAACAACCCAATCGCAAGGTTAAAACAACCCAATCGCAGGGTTAAAACAACCCAATCACTGGGCTAAAACAACCCCAATCACCGGGTTAAAACAACCCAAATGCTGGGTTAAAACAACCAAATTACCAGGTTAAAACAACCCAAATGCTGGGTTAAAACAACCCAATCATCAGGTTAAAATAACCCAATAACTGAGTTAAAACAACCCAATCACTGGGTTAAAACAACCCAAATGCTGGGTTAAAAAAACCCAATCGCTGGGTTAAAACAACCCAATCGCAGGGTTAAAACAATACAATCGCTGGGTTAAAACAACCCAAATGCTGGGTTAAAACAACCCAATCACCGGGTTAAAACAACCCAAATGCTGGGTTAAAACAACCCAAATGCTGGGTTAAAACAACCCAATCATCAGGTTAAAATAACCCAATAACTGAGTTAAAACAACCCAATCACTGGGTTAAAACAACCCAATCACCGAGTTAAAACAACCCAAATGCTGGGTTAAAACAACCCAATCATCAGGTTAAAATAACCCAATAACTGAGTTAAAACAACCCAATCGCTGGGTTAAAAAAAAAACCCAATCACTGGGTTAAAACAACCCAAATGCTGGGTTAAAACAACCCAATCGCAGGGTTAAAACAACCCAATCGCTGGGTTAAAACAACCCAAATGCTGGGTTAAAACAACCCAATCGCTGGGTTAAAACAACCCAATCGCAGGGTTAAAACAACCCAATCGCTGGGTTAAAACAACCCAATCGCTGGGTTAAAACAACCCAATCGCAGGGTTAAAACAACCCAATCGCTGGGTTAAAACAACCCAAATGCTGGGTTAAAACAACCCAATCACTGGGTAAAACAAGAGAACTACTGAGTTTGTCCAGTTTCAACCCAACTTGGGTTGTTTTTAACCCAGCATTTTTTCAGTGTGCTATACAGGAATATTTGTACTTTTATCCACGCTGTTCTACATCACAGCAGTGAGAGTGTGCAGAAAACTCAAGAGCACCAAAACACTCTTTCATTTATTTAGCTCTTTTCCAGCCTCTCTCGCGGATTCCTGCACTGTCACATTCTCTTCAAGGAACCATCGATTGTCATGACGTGCGAGTCCGACGATCGTTAATCCAAACGGATAACGATGTAAAGCACGCGGCGCTAAACCAGGCTGAAATCTATTGACAGAGAGCCATTGATTCAGAGGAATTTGGAGCAACTTCACGCTGCGTAACGCCGCAGTCATTACATTCTCATGAACGAGAGGCCGGAGCTGCGACAGACACAGAAAACATCCCGCGAGCTCTGCGCAATGACATGCAGGACAAGACCCGCGTGAGTACAGATGAACACTGACAAACCACCGTCAATCACAACCAAAGCTCGCGACTATAGAGTGCTGCTTACTGTACTATATTTTTGCACATAAATTATAATATTGCAATTTAAAAAAATGTATAATAATATTTAAAATTAAATGAGTTACATATATATATATATATATATATATATATATATATATATATATATATATATATATATATATGTGTGTGTGTGTGTGTGTATGTATAAATAATTTATAATTTAATAATGTTTTTATATATTTTAAAATTTAACATTTTACAAAAATTATACATGTTATATATAATGTTTATAAATAATACATTATTATGTAGTAAAATAGTCAGAAATAAATTAAAGAAATTAGTATTAAAGAAATTAAATAATTAAAGTTTGAAGTATATATATATATATTTATATATAATAAAATAAATAATGTAATTATCATTTTTCTTTACATTTACTATACTATATATATTATATATAATATTTATAAATAGTATAAAAATTATATAAATAATATATACAATATATATGTTACGTGACGTGTTACGGAGGAAACTCACGAAGACGAAGGACTGCACAGAATCTCTTTTAATGAGAAAACCAAGGAGAATATACATCAAACACGTCCACACACGAACGAGAACGGACCAGGAGTGAGGGAAACACAGGGAATATATACAAGCACAAATGACAGGAACACAGGTGAAGACGATAACTGATAATGACAGACAGCTGACAAGAATTAACTAATGATGAACTGAAACTCAAAACAAAGACCACGAGACGAATGACAGGACTGGGGAGAACAGAAACAAGGAACATGAAACTCATACAATATATGTATAAATTGATCAATTTTCTTTATATTATATATACTGTATTATAGATATTATATATTTCAACATATTAGTAATTTATTCAATAATTGCAAATGAAATAATTAATTTAAGAATGCATTAAATAAATTGGATTTAAATGTTAATTTAATAATTAATAAATAAACATTACCAAAAGACTAACTATAAGTAGTAGCATAAATTAGAATAAATTAACGGAACAAAACAAGAACAGTCTCGTCAGCTGAATGTAGTTTGTACGCGGCCCGCATGCTGCTTCAGGTCAGACCTCCACAGCCGATCCCGTGAGAAAATCCCAAAAGTATCTGGGAGATTCCACTGATGGGCTGTCGAGAAGCTTAAGTCGATGCAGTGCATTGAAATGCAAAGAAACTAAATGATAATGTGCTGAAATTAGCATAACGAGTTTCACTGGTGCCAGAGAACGTGAGCTCAGTGCCGTGAGATGGTGACGCCAGTCTTTTCTTCTCTATAGTGTCGTAGACCAGAGAGAAACGCTTCTCAAACAAGAACAAATGTAGGGCGGGGCTTGATTGTGTCTGTGAGGCAGTGATTGGATGGTTGTGGTTTGCTATTGGTGGATCTCATGTGAGTGAAAAGTTGCCCCGCCCTCATCATCAGAGAAGAGATGCTGTGAGAGGGAGGGAGGATATTTTAAATCAAGATTGTGAGGAGCATGAATAAATCATTTATGATAAATACCACATAAAAATTCCATGGTGACTTTAAAGCATCACTTTCACCGCGGTTTTCGTGACCTTAAACTCTTAATCGAGCATGTGTGTTCTTCTGCTGTTGTTGTAATTTGGAGAGTGTTTGCATAAGAGCTGCATAAATTACACACTTCACTTCTGAAGTAGAAGGCCCACCCAAACGGTAAATTCTGCCTCGCCCAGAGATTAAGACGTGCAACACATGGGGAAGCGATGACGGGGCCTTCCTCTTACAACAACATAAAATTAATTAGCAAGACATTCTTAACCTCTTCTGACCTCACGGTTATCCCACTCCACCCAGAGCGGTTCTGACACACATGACCCGTGTCCTCTCTGGGAACGAGCCGGAGACCCCGCGGCCCGGCTGGGAGGAGCTGGAGGGACGACAGGAGTTAATCGTCTTTAGGAACGGGCCCTTCCATTGCTGTGAAAACAAGGTTAAACCCTGGAAATATGTGATGAATGACGGCTGTGTGAAGCATTTTCACTCTCTGAGTCTGTGGAATAATAAGCAGATTCTGAGTGTTTGGATATAAAGGAGGTCTGAGGAAAACCAGGATCAGATAAACACACGTGAAACATTCATCGTTTGATGTTCAGATCAGAGATCAGATCTATCTATCTATCTATCTATCTATCTATCTATCTATCTATCTATCTATCTATCTATCTATCTATCTATCTATCTATCTATCTATCTATCTATCTATCTATCTATCCATCCATCCATCCATGAATTCATCCACCCATCCATCCATCCATCTGTTTATCCATCAATCTATCCATCCTTACATCCATAAATTCATCCACCCATCCATCCATCCATCAATTCATCCACCCATCCATCCATCTATCCATCCTTTCATCTATCAATCTGTTCATCCATCCATCTATCCATTCATCCAACCATCCGTCAGTTTGTCCACCAATCCATCCTTCCATCCATCCATCCTTCTGTCAATTCGTCCTCTGTCCATCTATCTGTTGCTTTTCTAGTTAGAAGTTACAGTGTTATTAACTTTTTTCATTACTGACCTCTTTACCTCCATTATTTAGACTCAAAACCCATGTGTAACACTGTTCGTAAGAACGGGAAGAAGGAGGCGGGAACCAGCGAACATTCAACCTAACTTTAATAATAAAATAAACAAACAATAAAATGAAAGTAAAAGGACACACAAACATAATACAACACAACATAAAGTCCAGGCCTGGTCCTCTCTCGTCCTTCACTGTCGTCGCTCCTCTTTTATGCTTCCGGAGCTCCTCCGTGAGAGATACGAGACCGGTGTAGCGCGCAGCTGACGCTCATTATCCCTCTCGTCCTTCACTGTCGTCGCTCCTCTCTAATGCTTCCGGAGCTCCTCCGCGAGAGACACGAGACCAGTGTAGCGCGCAGCTGACGCTCATTATCTCTCTCGTCCTTCACTGTCGTCACTCCTCTTTTATGCTTCCGGAGCTCCTCCGTGAGAGATACGAGACCGGTGTAGCGCGCAGCTGACGCTCATTATCACTGTCGTCGCTCCTCTTTTATGCTTCCGGCGCTCCTCCGTGAGAGACACGAGACCGGTGTAGCGCGCAGCTGTCTCGCGCCGTTCCCTCGCGGCTCTCGCCCGCCCTGCTCGCCACACCATGAATGTATGAATGCAAGACTGACAAATACATTTCCTTCGCAAGACAAAAGTATCCTTTTGTGTTCTGCTGTATAGAGTTCTGCACATCCGTGTTTACAGAAACCCTCACACATAGAGCGGGACCTGCTTTTTTATTCCCCATCACTCACTGGGAGATAAGCTGGGGGTCATGAAAACATGACGTGACAGAGAAAACTACAGAGAGTTCAGGGGCGAGGAAGGCGAGCATGCGAAGGAAGCGCTGAAAAGCTGCGGATTCCACAAGTGGGCCTTTATGAAAACATCTGAAATGACCAGAGCAGTGAGCAGAGCGACAGAAGAACAGATGTAAAAACATTGTCAACCCTTATAACTATAGCATCAGGAAAACACCAGACGATGTTAAATAAACACAACTTTACAGTTCACTTTAAACATATGGACACAAACAGTCAAAACACCAGAAGAATCAGACAACAAAGCAACATAGTTTATGCTCGTGTGAAAGAATGAACTATAATATATAGATTTTGGAGAACAGATAGTTTGTGAAAACAGTGACCGAGGCCCTTTATGTGAGTCTCATGATGTCGAGTCTCATGATATAGAGCTGTGATGTGTTTAACCCTTGAGTAAGAGTCAGTTTTCACTCATTTGCACCAGTGTTCATATGTATATATATATATATATGTGCGTTAACACAAATATCTAAGCAACTCAATGCATTTAGGCATGAAGGCATGGTCAAGATGATCTGCTGAAGTTCAAACTGAGCATCAGAATGAGGAAGAAAGGTGATTTAAGTGACTTTGAATGTGGAATGGTTGTTGTTGACAGATGAGCTGGTCTGAGTATTTCAGAAACTGCTGATCTACTGGGATTTTCACACATAATCATCTCTAGTGTTCACAGAGAATGCTCTGAAAAAGAGAAAGTATCCAGTGAGAGTCAGTTCTGTGGGTGAAAAAGCCGTGTTGATGCCAGAGGAGAATGAGTTCAGCTGATGGAAAGGCAACAGTAACTCAAACTAGAATGTGTGTGTTTGTTTTCATGATTTATGAGGACGTTTATATAATGACATGGGTATTACACTGGTATTACACTGGTGTTACGACGTAAACATGTTTTATGAGGACATTTCATGCGTAGCTTTGAAAACATACTAAACAATGTTTTATTAAAAATGTAAAATGAGTTTTGTATTTGACAAAATGAGCAAAAAACCAAAGTGGCTTTTGTGGATATGTGTGTGTTTGTGTGTGTGAGTGTGTGTGAGTGTTTGTCACATTGAGAATGTTGTATGTCACCCCTTCATTTATGTGTCTATGATCTGCATTGAGTTGGGTTTGTTGATTTTTATTGGACAAATCAAAAAAATTGCTCTGAATTACAGCCTTTTCCATTCATTTTCTATGGGTGCCCATTTTTGTCCATGAAGCACCAATTAAGGAGTTTTTGTTTTTTTACGAATCTTTTCGTTCAAAGCCTGAAAGTCACACGATTTCAGTAAACAAGGTTTCTTCATGTCATAAGGATTTCTAAATTTCAATGATTTGCATGACTTTGGCATGACTTAATGAAATGAAATGAAAGCAGTCGGCAGCGTCTGGGTCTAAAGTTGCCCTGTCACATGACCTGTTTTAAATATGTCTTTCTGAGCTAACAGTTTGATTGACAGGCGATCTGACCAATCATAACCCAGAATCTGCCATATTGGAGTTAGTAGATGAACGTTGCTGAAGTTGAATCACTTGAAACAACATTCCTTCTGATGTTCATTCACGTTTATTTGATGCTATAAATGAACTAGAGATGATCGAGGAGCGACACATTAAACACACACTAGACGCTATTGATTGATTCAACTTCTTTAAAAAATTACAATATTCTAAATATGAAACTTTCATATCAAAAGTAACCTGCTCCGTCTTGTCTGTCGACGTGTTGTCAGTGTCCTCTCTGCTCTAATGTATTTTTCTCTGCGTGAGAACATGATGTGTGGCGTGAGAGCGGACATAGCAACAGTAACTAAAGGGGGCGGGGCTTTGCGAAGGGTCAATTAACTTTTTATCAATGTAGGACTCTCTGATCTATCGGATTTCATCAAAAATATCTTAATTTGTGTTCTGAAGATGAATGACGGTCTTTCAAGTGTAGAACCACATGAGGAATTAATGACTGAAGTTTCATTTTGGGGTGAATTAACCCTTTAAAATGGATTTTTTTTTCTATTGGTTGTAACCAGATTTTCTTTAGGAACATCAGTGGGGTTCAAATCTGACCCTAGGTTAAAATAGGGTTTTTTTTTTCTAATCTAGGTCAGTAATTCCATCCCATAACTGATTAAATCATGTGCAATTGCTCCCGAGTAAATTTCTGCTAGATTTTCCAAAGTGTCGTTTCTAATGATTTTAAGAACAGCCAGTCATGCACGCTTCTGAGTGAACGTCTGTAAAACTTTCCGAAGTTTCTCAGGTCGTCTGGAGTGCCAGCGGTGCGGACAGGGCTGGTCAGGAGGAATATAAGCAGCTTAAGGATGACGAATCATTCATGACATTTTCCCTCAAATTCTTATTAGTGTGCATATATTTGAAATGATCGATTTCGGATGAAATGAGAGCCATCACACGCACCAGTTCGGGTAATAAACGCGACGTGCTGCTCATAACTTTATGTGCTTTCATGGAATTTAGTTGATTATGCAAGTTTCCTTGTATTTTGTGAACGATCTGGTTGAATAACATTCACGTTTGCACTGTTTTAATGGAACATGAAGAATGTTTGGTCGTTTCTGACACGTCGAGGTCTGGTGGGCTTAAACGCAAGGTCATAAGACTAACCTTTATAAGAGTCAGGCTTTTGTGTTTCTCTGGAGAACTGGCCTAGAGGGCAAAAGTCATGTGACGTATTGACTTCAGACTGAAAGTCATTGATGTTGCTGTTCTAGCTGTGTTCATCATGACTAATTAGGGCCCAAGCCCAGAAGGGCGAAGGGCCCTATTGTTTTTCTAAGGATTATTATTATTATTATTATTATTTTTATTTTTTTTCAACCGTTCGGGGCTTTTTGGGGCCCTTAACATGCTCAAAAACTCTTGAAACTTTGCACACGCATTGGAACCTGCGGCCATTAGGGCGTCACAGAGGCTGGGACCCGGGCGTGGCAGGGGGGCTCGACAGCGCCCCCTTGAATGGGGTCCGAAAACTTGGTCCATATATCAAACACGCTTGCAGATATTGGTATGAAACTAGGTACACATGAAGATCTTATCGGGCCTGACAACTTTCGTGCTCTAAGTTGTTCGCCGCCTCAACAGGAAGTGAGCTATTATGGGTTGTTTGAAAAGCGCATGCTCTGGAATTTGATATACTCCTCCTAGGCGCTTAATCCGATCACCACCAAACTCGGTCAGCATGAACTCAAGACATTGATGACACAAAATTGCCAGCGGATTTTTGATATCTCAAACGGTTTGCCCGTGGCGAGGCAACGAATTTATGGCGAGAAAACAGAAACAGGAAGTGTGTTTTAATGTCTGCATACATTAATTGATTTTTATGAAACTTCACCTGTGTGTTCGTTGTAGGAGGCCGAGCACATGGATGTGACTATTGTGAGTCAAAGATATAGCGCCACCAACTGGCAGCAGGAAGTGTGTCACTTTCAAAATGGTTTGAGATCACTCTCTTATTTTTACCCGATTTGCTTCAAACTTCTTCATTATAATGTCAAAACATTTCAGATGAAGACTTGTGAATGTCTTTGTGATTTCTTAAATATTGTTGCCATGGCAAGACGTCAAACTTTAATAATATTCTTGGGTGTTTTTGAGGCTCTTAACATGTTTCAAATTGCATGAAACTCGACACATACATCAATATTGTGGACCAGTGGACATGAGTAAAGCCATAAAAATGGGCGTGGAGGAGGGGCTCTATAGCGCCATCTTTTGACAAAAGTTGGGGGTTAGTTTAACCTACAGTCACCAAACTCAGTACACATATTGTGCTCATTAAGCCGGACAACTTTCTAATTCATAGTCATTATCTCTGACCAACAGGAAGTCAGATATTTTGGTTTGAATGTGGATATTTTGAATAATCAAGCTCTGCAGTTTTAGCTATTACTCTTAGGGTATTCATGCTATAGACACCAAACTTTCTGAATATGATGAAAATATACTGAAAATGATAAATTGCAAACGATTATAGTATATCTGGAATTGTGTTGCCATGGCGAAGGTTTAAATTAAGAAAAAAAAATATGGTCATATTTGAATGATCACAGAATGAGCACTAGAGGGCAGCAAATACCTATTTTTAACCTGGGTTGAGAAGACAAAACATTGTTTTAGAGACATTGTTAATAGACATTGTTGTAAGAATACTTTAAAAAAAATGTATGTTTGGTAATGAACCTGGATGAATTTAAAATGAAAATACAATTTTTGAATCAATATATTTGTTTTCTTTAATATGTTGTATTTTGAGATGATACTCTGATAATTTATCATACTAGACAATATTCTCCTCTGAATTATACACTGTTTATTTCTATATACAATAACACTAACATTGAATAAGAAATTCAAATGTTTTTTTAATCAATATAGTATGTTTAACTTAAAAATAATCACAATAATGATCTGTTTAAGGACAAGAAATAAAAAAGAAATTTAATAACCAAAAGATGGCACCATATGGTTATTTTTAACAAGTTTAGATACAATTCCGAACAGATTTAAACAAGTTTTATTTTTTGTTTAAAATGTTGTTAAATCTTCTGAATCTCTGTCTCACTGTATTAACCATCCCCCATCCCCCATTCCCAGACTGCGAGCAAGCATGTACAAACAAATGCACAACCGCGCATGATTTCATTTTCTGGGTCGCGTCCGTTACTGGAGCGGCTGAGGAGAGTGCGGCACGAGAGCTACCTCTAGAGGCGCTCTCTGATTAAACTATCACGTCAAACGGTTTGCCCGTGGCGAGGCAACGAATTTATGGCGAGAAAACAGAAACAGGAAGTGTGTTATTACGTCTGCATACATTCATTGATTTTTATGAAACTTCACCTGTGTATTCGTTGTAGGAAGCCGAGCACATGTGTGTGACTATTGTGATTCAAATATATAGCGCCACCAATTGGCAGATCTTATTGAAATGTGTCACTTTCAAAATGCTTTGAGATCACCCTCTTATTTTTACCCGATTTGCTTCACACTTCTTCATTATAATGTCCAAACATTTCAGATGTAGACATGTAGACAAAAATAAAGGCATAGAACTAGTTCAGTTGTCGTGCACTGACTATATGGTTCTATATAATTAGTTTAATAATATGTTTAAAAATAACGTAAAATACCTTAAGATAAATTCAATGGAACCTGGATGAATTTAAAATGAATGTACTATATTTCAGATCAATATATTTGTTTTCTTTCAAATATTTTTTCTGAATCTCTCTCTCTCTCTCTAAGGGTCTTTCAGGTTTAACCCTTTCATTGCTGTCTCCTTTTTTCTGAATTATAGGATCGGAAATCTCATAAAAAATGAAGGCATAGAACCAATTCAGTTGTCGTGCACTGACTATATGGTTCTATATAATTAGTTTAATAATATGGTTAAAAATAACGTAAAATACCTTAAGATGAATTCAAAGGAACCTGGATGAATTTAAAATGATTTTACTATATTTCAGATCAATATACTTGTTTTCTTCAAAATTTATCTTCTGAATATCCCCCCCCTCTCTCTCTCTCTCTGAGGGTCTTCCAGGTTTAACCCTTTCATTGCTGTCTCTTTTTTTCTGAATTATAGAATCGGAAATCTCATAAAAAATGAAGGCATAGAACCAATTCAGTTGTCGTGCACTGACTATATGGTTCTATATAACTAGTTTAATAATATGGTTAAAAATAACGTAAAATACCTTAAGATAAATTTAATGGAACCTTGATGAATTTAAAATGAATGTACTATATTTCAGATCAATATACTTGTTTTCTTCAAAACATATCTTCTGAATATCCCCCCCCCCCTCTCTGAGGGTCTTGCAGGGTTAACCCTTTCATTGCTGTCTCCTTTTGTCTGCATTAAAGGATAGGAAATCTCTTAGCCCTTCTCTTCTATAAATTTGTATAAAGAAATAAAGGCAAAGAACCAGTTCATTTGTATTTCACTGACTATTTAGTTTTATATATAATTAGTTTAACAATATAATAAGATAAATTCAGCTGAATATATAACACTTTGAACTGCTAATGATAAGTTTGCTATGATATGATCGCTTTTAGTTAGTATTATATTGAATAATCTGACTCAACTAACTGGTCAGTCTCCAACTGGAGACACCGTTTAAATTCATTTTTCCCGCCGTGCCCAGTTGTCCTTAAACCACCGAGGTGGCGGTGCCACCGGCTTGGGCCCGCACATTGCTGCTAGCAGCTATATTTTGTAACTTGGTTCTGCATGCGATTTTACTGCTGAGACCGTATTTCTACCACTTCCCACCAGTTTTGAAGATATTTCGAAGAACTGTGTCTTTTTTGTTTGTTTTTCATACTATGGAAGTCAATGGGGACCAACAACTGTTTGGTTCCCAGCATTCTTGAGGGTGAGTGTGATGACAGAATTTTTATTTTTTTGGTGAACTATCCCTTTAAGTTAACTGTTCTGACCCCATTGGCAGATATTTTGGCTCGTTATAAGCATAAACACCATAGACACTGTGGACGAAACCTCCCAATAATTAGAAACGTCCAAATTTTACCCCAATATTTGACATTTTTGATGTTGCTCTGTTGCACTCCATTGTACAACGCTCTGTTTGTGGTTTGGAAGACAAAAAGTTTTAAAAGTTTTTAGGCTGTCGCAACGGATCTAACAACGCTCGTCAATGTCAAAATGTTCGAGATGGCCAATCAAATCAAAGGAGGCGGGGCTTACTGTTCACAGAAGACGAGTGTGAAGTCAAATAAGATGCTCTAATGGTGTAAGATTTAAGCAGCTAAACATATTGTTTTATATTAGCTGTTTTACAATAGAAATGTTAAATGAACTACAGTAATATCTTGTGAACTTGATCAAATTTTGCCATTTTGAACTGAAAATATGGTATCATATACATGATTCATGTAATGCATAACTGAATGTGACCAGACCAGGGACGTTTTGTGTTTTTGACATATTAGACATATGAATAAGACTGCATGTGTGCATATTTCTTGTGGTGAAAATGTTGTTTTTAATATCTTTTAAGAGAAACCGTGCGCAAATTCTGAGGAATTTGGTCACGAACGACCTTGTAACCAATCACGTCAACGTGCGACTGGATCTCTGAACTGGTGCGAGTGAGTGGAGGCGGGGCTAATTTGCATATTCATAGTACCACGCATACTAAATGAGGCATGGGTGTCGAGTTACATTCAAGCTATTTTAACGAATTTTCAAGGAAAAAACATGAAATGTGTCACTTTGGTGAGTTTTAACGGATAAAATGATTAACTACTGGGGACTTTAAAGTATAATAATATTTGTAAATAGTTTAAACTAATTAGTTCACACCTACAATTAGACCTATAACTCCTACATTCTTATTCCTTTGCTTTAAATAGTTTTAAATCCATTTTAATCCCCCTGACACACACACACACACAAATCCTTTTTTTAGTACGATAATAAAGTGTCCACCTTATGCGCACTTCAGAAGTAGGTCACATACTGTTTTTCGCGCACTATATAGTAGGGAAGTAGGCGATTTTGGATGCAGCCTTGATAGTTTATGTCGCTTTGACTAAATGTATCTCGATTTAAGAATGTTTAGATATTTGTAGAGGAAGAACATTTTCTGGCAGTGAGAACTGGCTGTAAAAACAAATATATTTGTGTTTTTGTGTGCTGATGAATTTATAAATGAGTTCCTCAGATGGTCCAGTAGGTTCTTTGAGGCTGGATGATGTCCGCTGGTTGACCAGCAGTACAGTCGCACGCAGCGTGGGTCAGTGGGTCGTCTGAACCGAGCTTCCTCTTGTTGTCTTTGGCTGCTGCGCCTCAGGTGATGGCAGGACGAGGACAATAGAGTACGGTGTGTTTTGAGAAGACATCAGGATACTCCTCCCTCAGAAGGTTCAGCAGGAAGACCCGTTCCTTGCCTGACGATAACAATCAGGCATGTACGGTTCGCTCCACGCGTGCTTTCCTTTAATGCGGCGAGAAAAGAAATCGGCAAGTAACGTAAGGACACATAGACAGATGATGGAAATAAACTGTGTCGAGGGTTCCTACAGAGTTCGGAAAAGTATTTTGATTTGAGTAATCGTTCAGTGATCCTCAATGATTGTTGAACACGATCGAATAACTTCAAGACCTCGAATGAGTCTCTTTTGAACTTCACTAAATGAAAGTGTGTGTGCCACTGATAAAGGAACATATATCATGTAAATCAGGCTGTTTCAACATCAAACAACGAGTATCAAACTGTCAGAGGTGACGTTTCAGGCTTCTCATCATGTAAGTGTATGTTTCCATTTCAGAAAACCTATGAAAAAACAAGAGAACGTGAGAATATTTATAAACGTTTAATAATCGATCCATCGGCCCGCATGGATTCCAATAGACCCTTCGTCGACAGTTTGATTGACAGGCGATCTGACCAATCATAACCCAGAATCCGCAATTTTGGAGTTTAACGTTGGTGAAGTCTTGAAACAACATTCCTTCTGATGTTCATTCATGTTTATTTGATGCTAGAAATGAACTAGTATGAAGAGATGATGGAGGAGCGACACATTAAACACACACTAGACGCTATTGACTGATTCAACTTCTGTTTTAAATATGAAACTGTTTCATATCAAAAGTAGCCTGCTCTGTCTTGTTTGTCGACGCGTTGTGTCCTCTTTGCTCTGCGATGTCTTTGCGGAGGATCAGTTGCCTAGGTTAAAACCATGGGTCCAGCCTCGTCCATTGAATTCTGGGCATTAAGTTGGAGATAGTTCCTGGCGGCGCTCCCTTCCCACCAATCCTCCCTAAGGAAGTGTTTTAAGACTTTCCACCCCATCCATCTTTACCATCACCTCATTCATATCTCACCTCAATAGCATCAAGAACCTAAAAGATCTCCATCATCAAGAGATGAATCCAGTTCTCAGCAATAGTCAATTCACAGACTTCTCTGCTCATCACAGGCATCCAAAGAACCCAACCCACCCACCATAACTTTAGAAATGCTCACCAAATAACCCTACGCTGAGGCTACTACTCCATCAACAACAGCCGCACACTCCACGCAATCTTCATATCGGCTTCCGCAGATGTTCAGAACTCACATTCACTTCCAGCTTCAATCCAAAACTCCATCCATTGATCAGTACTTGACGACGAAACAATTTCTTACTTCATAAAGCAAAGCAGATTAAATGGAAAAAGGCCATTCCATCTACATTTTCAATCTTCCACCACCAATCCAACCACACCAATCCCTCTTTTCAGAAGCTCGCCGGCTAAACTCCCATCTGACCCACTTTGTCAGACAATTCCAATCGCCCCGTCACGTTTCTGGTTCCAAAGACACCTTAAATCCATTTTGCTCCAACACGGCATCCCATTCTCTGGCCATTCATTTCATACAGTCGCAGCAACCACAGCCGCCCAAAACGGCTTTCCCAGCAGCAGATCCAAGCACTTGGTCATCAGAGGCTTTCAGAAGGTTTGGTGTTCAGAGCTAAATTCTTTAACACCAGCTTGTTCCCATATACCCAGACCTACATGCTCACCTTATCTACTTAACACCACCAATCCAGTTATAGTGGAAGTCGTGCTCCCGCAGGAACCAACTTCACTGTTCAACTGCTGCAACAGAAATACTACCTTAAGATTCCAGAGAAGATCTGCTTCTCCATCCAAATTGCCTCAGCAACGCTATTCCCTCCGCTCCCGCAGGAGCTCAGTCTCTTTGAAAATTTCTCCACTGGTGCAGCAGTGATGTTCCTTCCCTCCTCCTACACAGTAAAAACCCCAGAGTTAAATCAACTCTGCTCAGATAACATTTGGTCCCTCTTTAAATAGTGTTGAAGTCACACTCTTCAGAGATTGAATGTCTTTTATCTTCAGTTGTTGTTCTTGTGTTTCTCTATTCTTCAGCGATTCTGCTTGTTGACAGCAGGCGTTCATCATTACTGTTCCATCATCGCTTAATTAATTGCTTCATTATCTCATTAACTTTAACTCTGCTTCAGTGTTACTTTAACACTCTTTAGAGCGGGACCAAATGTTCTCTGAGCAGAGTTGATTTAACGCTAATTGCACGTTTTTGGGGGTTATCAACATCATTTCTGGCTGCTGTCCTACATGAGTTGCAACTTTTTGGTGGTCCTCCAGGTTCATATACAGAGCCTCTCTTCAGCACGCCGAATCTGATTATTTGTAAGAGTGAAGTCTCGTTTGAGTAAACATCTTCATCTGACAATGCTTTTGTTCTGGTTATTTTCTTGTAATATCATTCTAGTTTATCTTTCTATTTTACCTGCTGGATTTGCAATGGCATTTCATGTATATTTTAAACTGCAGCTCGACTCTAAACCGGTTTTACGCACATGTTCTGGGTGTTGCCAAGACCTCTTTCAGAGTTGCCAAGGCATTGTCATGTGGGCGTAGGGTGTTCTGCTTTTAAATATGTCCTCTAAGTTGACCCAGGCCGAGCGGCTCTGATTTCACTCACATGGGACAGAGATTGTTGCGCTGCCATGTGCGCGGCTCCTGTTTCTGTCCTGCCAGATACGGCACGTAGATTTAATGTGCCTTTGGGCATGTAAGTGTTAGAGTCTGGATGTTTCATGGTAACCTGTCTGTCTGTTTCCCCTGTCATGTGACCCTAGTTTTCCCTTCTCTGTCTTCATTAGTTAATTCCTGTCAGCTGTTTGTCATCATTAGTTATGTCTCTCATGTGTGTCCCTGTCATTAGTGTCTGTATTTAAACCCTTGTGTTTCCTTCACTCATCGTCTGTGATCGTTCATGTGTTAACGTGTCTCTTCCTGGATTTCCTCATTAAAAGAGACATTTATGTTCATATATGTTCTTCGTGCGTTCTTTCAGCTACACGTCACGTAACAGTAAGATCTCCACCTCCGAGCCTGAGCTCACGAGTTCACATATACATATAAATAAACAGAGTAAAGTTATGGGGATTTGCCTTAATGTCCGGGGGGAGAGCTCCCGAACCAAAAGTACTCCCCCCGGATGAGGTAATAATAGATAGAACTAAAATGGGAAGATGGGGTGGAGGAGGGATGCTGAGAAACGAAACGAACAGAGGAAATTCTGCAGTATATAGACCTCTTGTTGTTGGTTGAATTGATTATCTGTGAATATTTACTTTATATGGAAACTCATGAACAGTACATGACCAGTTAAGGGTGAGTACTGTAACGTTCCGGACAGGAACAGGAAGGATTGCTCGAAAACAGGAGTTTAGCTTTTAAAGTTTAATGCAAACACGGGCATACAAACAAGGAACAGACACGTGACAGAGTGTGAAGCACAAACCATAACCGACCAAGAGGGAACTGACTGGGGAGTATAAATACATAGGAGGAACTAATAAACAGGTGAAGGAAGGTAAACTATAATCAAGGATAATTGTCGACAGGTGAGGACGTTTACTGAATAACACGTGACTGGACAGGACTAAACAGAACTGAATACATGTTACAAGTACATAATACCAGAAATTATATATGCAACTTAATATTTATAGCCTATATATATATATATATATATATAATTTAATGCATTATATATAAACACATTTAATGTATATATATATATATATATATATATATATATATAGGCTACATAAATTATATATATAATTTAATGTGTTTATATATGCATTATATTATATATGCCACATAAATTATATATAATATATAAAAATATTGTATATATATAATAATATATATAATTACTGACACTATATATATATATATATATATATATATATATATATATATATATATATATTATTATTATTATTATTACTGACACAATAAAAGCACATAACAAAAATTTATATATATATATAAATTTTTGTTATGTGCTTTTATCATGTTTATTAGCTTTTGGCTGTTAAAAATATTTCTAAATGGTTTTCATTTATTTTATTATTTAGTTTTAGCTTTAATTTTATTATAATGAGTTAATAATTTGAGTTCTTTTATATATATATATATATATATATATATATATATATATATATATATATATATATATATATACACTTTTAAAATAAATACATAAATAAATAAAATAGAAAGCTCTGTAAGTTACTGATTAAATTAAGCTTTCTTATTCCCAGGATCTCTCTTTCCAGATCAACTGACTTCAGAAAAATAGTGTCAGTAATTTCATTTGTTGAAGATGATGACTCACTTTCACCCTGGAAACACTCTATTTTCTTTCATATCAATTGCTTGTCTTTTGCCAGATTCTTTTCATTCAAAGTGACACGTTATTTGAATTTCCGGAACACTCGTCCTGGAGAAAACAGAGCTTGACCGCACTGAACGCCACAGTGTCGTCACGTCGTTCTCCCGGATCATTACGACTCGTGAATGGAGGCAGTGTATCGCGGTGAAGCCTGCTGGCCGTCTGTCTGAACGCTACAAGTTTGTCGCACTTATTTTCAAGCCGATGGTATCAAACAGATGTGCTTCTGAGTTTTATGACCCAAGAACTGCTTTTGTCCCTTCTCACTTTCTCTGGATGTTTACTTGCTAAACCTCATATCCATGGAGGAACTGTCTCACTCAAACCACGGCTGCTTTTAGACTAGACAGGGTGTAGGTGGAAGCCGTCGGACAAACAGAGTCTAACCACACGCTTATATTCAAGCGGCAGCCCAAAAGAATACAACACGGTTGCCAGCTCTATTTTAAACATACAAATTCATCTGACACAGAACCCAACCTACAGATGTAAACAAGTCAGAATGCATTCAAAGAGCGTTGAAAAGTCTCGTTTACTGGACTATATTTTGAGTGCCAGGGTGCAAAGATAAAATAATAGTTTAGTTCAGTTTAAGTTCTTCAGCTATGGAAGCCCGTTTCTGCCACTGAAAAAAAGTTTTATCTCAGAGTTATAAAGTCAGAATTCTGAGATAAAAAGTCGCAATAATCTTTTTTTTTCAGTTGCAAGGCTTCCATACTCAAGTGAAGGTCAATCTCAGTAACAGGAAAATAGTTTTTTTTTTACTGAGAAAAAAGTCACAATTCTGACTTTATATCTCACAATTCTGACTTTATATCTCGAAATTCTGACTTTATATCTCACAATTCTGACTTTATATCTCTCAATTCTGACTTTATATCTCAATTCTGACTTTATATCTCTCAATTCTGACTTTATATCTCTCAATTCTGACTTTATATCTCACAATTCTGACTTTATATCTCACAATTCTGACTTTATATCTCAATTCTGACTTTATATCTCAATTCTGACTTTATATCTCACAATTCTGACTTTATATCTCAATTCTGACTTTATATCTCAATTCTGACTTTATATCTCAATTCTGACTTTATATCTCTCAATTCTGACTTTATATCTCACAATTCTGACTTTATATCTCTCAATTCTGACTTTATATCTCTCAATTCTGACTTTATATCTCACAATTCTGACTTTATATCTCACAATTCTGACTTTATATCTCACAATTCTGACTTTATATCTCACAATTCTGACTTTATATCTCAATTCTGACTTTATATCTCTCAATTCTGACTTTATATCTCTCAATTCTGACTTTATATCTCTCAATTCTGACTTTATATCTCACAATTCTGACTTTATATCTCAATTCTGACTTTATATCTCAATTCTGACTTTATATCTCACAATTCTGACTTTATATCTCTCAACTCTGACTTTATATCTCTCAATTCTGACTTTATATCTCTCAATTCTGACTTTATATCTCAATTCTGACTTTATATCTCACAATTCTGACTTTATATCTCACAATTCTGACTTTATATCTCTCAATTCTGACTTTATATCTCACAATTCTGACTTTATATCTCACAATTCTGACTTTATATCTCTCAATTCTGACTTTATAACTCTCAATTCTGACTTTATATCTCACAATTCTGACTTTATATCTCTCAATTCTGACTTTATATCTCTCAATTCTGACTTTATAACTCTCAATTCTGACTTTATATCTCACAATTCTGACTTTATAACTCTCAATTCTGACTTTATATCTCACAATTCTGACTTTATATCTCACAATTCTGACTTTATAACTCTCAATTCTGACTTTATATCTCTCAATTCTGACTTTATATCTCGCAATTCTGACTTTATATCTCTCAATTCTGACTTTATATCTCTCAATTCTGACTTTATATCTCTCAATTCTGACTTTATATCTCTCAATTCTGACTTTATATCTCTCAATTCTGACTTTATAACTCTCAATTCTGACTTTATATCTCTCAATTCTGACTTTATATCTCTCAATTCTGACTTTATATCTCGCAATTCTGACTTTATATCTCACAATTCTGACTTTATATCTCAATTCTGACTTTATATCTCAATTCTGACTTTATATCTCTCAATTCTGACTTTATAACTCTCAATTCTGACTTTATATCTCACAATTCTGACTTTATATCTCGCAATTCTGACTTTATATCTCGCAATTCTGACTTTATATCTCGCAATTCTGACTTTATATCTCACAATTCTGACTTTATAACTCTCAATTCTGACTTTATATCTCACAATTCTGACTTTATATCTCTCAATTCTGACTTTATATCTCACAATTCTGACTTTATATCTCAATTCTGACTTTATATCTCACAATTCTGACTTTAAATCTCACAATTCTGACTTTATATCTCACAATTCTGACTTTATATCTCACAATTCTGACTTTATATCTCACAATTCTGACTTTATATCTCAATTCTGACTTTATATCTCTCAATTCTGACTTTATATCTCACAATTCTGACTTTCTCTCAATTCTGACTTTATATCTCTCAATTCTGTCTTTATATCTAAATTCTGTCTTTATATCTCAATTCTGACTTTATATCTCAATTCTGACTTTATATCTCAATTCTGACTTTATATCTCTCAATTCTGACTTTTATCTCACAAGTCTGACTTTATTACTCAGAATTCTGAGATAAAAAGTGGCAAAAATCTTTTTTTTCAGTGGTGGAAACGGGCTTCCATATTCAGCGCATAATAGTGACAGAGAACAGAAAGTGTAGCATTCTCACACGTCCTTGAAAAGCTGACACAAACGCCTTCAGGAACGTCTCAAAGTGCAGCTGCGCTCTGATGGGAGTTGTGGGATCTCACATGGAAGGTGTGCAGCTCCACTCTACAACAAAACAACAGATGTTTGTCACAGTCAGCAGGCAAGATGAAGTGCAAAGTTTGCGCAAAGACAGATAAAGAAACAGCAGTTTGTATTTCATTTGAGTTAATAGAGGATCAGTCATTTTAGCCCATCTTGTTCCATCATTGTAATCTTCCTCTCACAGCATCTCTTCTCTGATGACGAGGGCGGGGCAACCTGTCACTCACATGAGATCCACCAATAGCAAAGCACAACCATCCAATCAATTCCCAACAGACACAATCAAGCCCCGCCCCACATTTGTTCTTGTTTGAGAAGCGTTTCACTCGGATATACGACTATAACAACTTCCGTTTCAAGCCGATACTTATTTTGAATAAGTAATAATTTCACAACCGCTAAAAAAGTGTGTTACATAGTATGAATGTGTGTAGTAACTTTGGATGTACTATATTCGCCATGTTGCAAAAAACGTATGAATTTGTATGATTGAGGTCGGACGAATATGTGCGAATTAGCCACCTCGTAAAATACATGCGAATTGTATTGGATAATACAGCCTAAAATGTAGTTCACGTTTTATGGGAATGTGAGCATACAGGTTGCACATGCGCATTTAATTATTTTTGTAGTATTTTGTTTATCCACAAGGTGGCAGTCGTGCTCTGAGGGCGTCGATTCACAAGGTAATCGAAGAAAAACTGCATTAACAGAACACAAACTACAGCGACAATGGAGGACATAGACTAGAGATTGTGCAATGAGTTTAGAAAATACCCTCAAAGATGTTTACATGGTTGTAACTCGTGGCGAGAGACTGATTGACAAAACTGCGAATGTACGCGTACGAGACAAATGAAGTATACTTACCGAGGCTGTGCGTTCACGAGCGTAAAAAAAACGATACCCATAGCTTTCCTTTAACTGCTCAAATATTATGTTATTTAATTAATATTAATAATAAAAATAAATAAAACGTAATCTGTAAATTCATAAGAAAGCACTTCTTTGTCATCAGGGTCGAGGAGTAACGAAATACAAGTAACTTAGTTTCGTATTTAAAACACTAAATGTGAGTGACTGTGTTTGATTTGAAACGGGTGGTAATCAGATTCCAGTTCCATCTGAAAAGTGTTTTAGATTACCAAAGTGATTACTTTGAGTTTTAATGTCATTTAAACAGCGATTGGTGATTCTCTGACTCTGACCGTCTGAAAAAGACGAGTTCAGTTTCATGTTTTCACTGTTTTCATGTTTTGAGAGTCATTTTATAATTCACTCGACACTGTGACTTTTTCTCACTATTTGTTTTTTTCCCTCACAATTTTGAGTTTGTGTTTCACAATTCTGACTTCTTTTTCTCAGAATCGCGAGATTTAAACTCACAATTGCAAGTTATAAAGTCAGAATTGCGAGATATAAACTTTTCTTGTAATTGTGAATTTAGTGTGTGTGTTTATATCTCATAATTCTGACTTTTCTCAATATTGTCAGTTTATATGTCATAATTCTGACTTTTCTCAATATTGTGAGTTTATATCTCATAATTCTGACTTTTCTCAATATTGTCAGTTTA
Source organism: Opsariichthys bidens (assembly GCA_037194245.1). Lineage (NCBI taxonomy): Eukaryota > Metazoa > Chordata > Actinopteri > Cypriniformes > Xenocyprididae > Opsariichthys > Opsariichthys bidens. The sequence goes on from CM074279.1 coordinate 32,377,245, forward strand.
TATCTCATAATTCTGACTTTATAACTCACAATTGCAACTTTATATCACACAATTCTGAGGGAAAAAGTCATAATTGTGAGATAAAACCTTTTTTGTGTTTGTTTCACACTTATTAGTATTCCAAAGTATTCTAAAGTATTTAGATGAAGTGACTAAACTTGAGTAATGTAACGAAATACGTTACAAATGACTTTTTAAAGCATGTATATATTTTAAAAGTAACCTACCCAGCACTGTTTGTCAAGCGTTTCCAAACTTTTGTTTAATTATATGAAAAGTTTTTAGTCTAAAAAATCATATAATGAAACGGTATTTGTTGACGTTATTCCTAAAATGTGAAATAGTAGATCAAATATATGTTGTAGTCCAGCTCTCATCATCATCATCATTTTGAGGAGAGGAACAGCCCTTGCTCTCTCTCTCTCTCTCTCTCTCTCTCTCTCTCTCTCTCTCTCTCTCTCTCTCTCTCTCTCTCTCTCTCTCTCTCTCTCACACACACACACACACACACACACACGTCTTCTCGTCAACTTCGTCTGCTCTCCGCACGTGAAGGTAAGGGCTCGATTTTACCACAGTAAATCTCACTTCACTAACACATCTGAGGTAAACTGTTATTGCTCGATTTACCTCAGTAATAGTTCTCGTTTATAGCCTGTATTTTCAAACACCGACAGTCAAAAGTTGAGACATGTTCCGCGGCGTTTTTACTAACAATGTGACCCGCTTCTTTTCCCAAGCGCGTGGGTTTACGTCGTGTTAAAGGTTAAGCGCTAGGCTAAAGAGATACATTTACCGCCAATTTATTCGCGCCGTGACTTTGGATATATATTCTCAGCGAAACTTTGGGCACGTAGTTGCTACGAATAAAAGTTGTGTGAAATATTTGATAGTGATAAATATCGTTTGATATTAATAAATATCGTGTGATATTAATAAAAATCGTTTATTAATCGTCGCTCGCCACGTGTTTAGGATATCCTGTACTGGCACGCGCGGGAAAAAAGATTAAAAAAAAAAGTTTTCTTCGGGTTTGTGTGAATATGTTAAGCTAAATGTAAATTAATTGGTGATCTGAAATGTACAAAGGGAAATGATGTTGACTTTGTGTCCGTGACAGTTGAGCACGTGCTAATTCACTTCTAAGAAAAGCCTTTGATTGATGGATTGATGTAAAGAAGAGTTCAGATACTGAAGAAACCTACAGTTTTTCTGTCCAATGACTTAAAAACCCATGAAATCTACAGAGCTTTGACATTTGATCCATGTCTGTTAATAACAGATTTACATCCCCATTGACACATCTATAGGAAGAGTTGGTTGTTGATAGAAACAGTCATTTATGTTCATGTCTGGGTTTTTCACAGCCTGTTTTGACTCAGTTTTAATGGCAGTCTTGTGGTGTTTTCCTCTCATGGTTTGGAGAGCAGATGTTCTTCTCAAGATGAGGTTCATGTGAGCTCCATCACTGGACGGAGACAGTGATCTCTCAGAACCGCTGATGATGTTAATGAAACTCATGACACACTGGACTCATTCTCATCTAAATCTTTCTTATGTGGTACAGCAGATGTAATATAAAGTCGGCTCAACATATTTGCCTGTGTTAAAACTGTAAGAATATTTCTCTTAAAAGTCCACAAAATCAAAAATGAGTTTACTTTATCAATGCCCAATCCTGGTTTTATTGTGCTTGAGTCTACGTTATTCCCAATGAAAAATTCTGTTTTTGTCTTTGTAATCGTTCTTGAGAATTCGTTTAACCCGTACAGGGCTTTCTGGCGTCAAAAAACCATTTCCAACGGTTCACCTCCAGCCATCTGTTCTCTGTGAGCGCACTGAAAAAAAAAAAAGATTATTGCGACTTTTTTCTGACATTTTAATTTAAATTCTGAGATAAAAAGTAGCAATAATTGTTTTTTCAGTGCCGGAAACAGTAATTTTCACCATCCGACGCTCTTAAAAAATGTTGGGCTGAAAATGGACAAAGCTAGTGATTGTTGTTTTAACCCAGCAGTTGGGTTAAATGTTTGCCCAGCATGCTGGGTAGTTTTATTTCACTCAACTATTGCTTAAAAATAACTGTATTGCGCGCTTAAAACGAACCCAAAGTATTTTGGAAATTAATGTTTATTAATATGTTTAATGAATAAACTATAAACATTTATTAAATTGCTTATTAATAAATGTTCACCTGTTGATTGTTATTGCTGCCACTAGTAATTATGAGTCTGATTTTTAATTTCCAACATATTTTGGGTTCATTTGAACCCAGTCATTAAGTTGGTTTACATAAAACTGCTGTTGGGCAAACATTTAACCCAACTTCTGGGTTTGTCCATTTTCAACCCAGCATTTTTTAGAGTGAATAAAGTCCTGTACTTTACGTTTACACGACAGTGATGTGCTGAAGATGGAAAAGTTTTTCTTATACAGGCGAAACTTTCACTCGGATCAGCGAAAACGACAAAAAACGCTGCATTCTGCTGCCAGGCCAGTAGATGGCGATGTCACTTTGTAAAGAAATCACTGCGCTTATAGACCGAACATGTAATACGCGTGAATTTGACATCACCGTTTTCACAAATTCACGTTTTTGTTGTTTACATGGAGACGGTTTAATTTTCAAAAACTTCCACTTTGAAAACCGTTTTTTAAAAGCTTTAGTTTTCAGGCCCTGTTGTTCTGTAAATGAAGTTTTCCGTTTCGAGTTGAAAATGGCACTTTGCAAACGGCCCCTTAGGGTTTCGTTTGGTTGGTTTGGTCCGGACCCAAAAAACAAGAACATATAGTCCTGGTCCGCTCCGCGTTCACACTGACATTTTTAACAGCGAACCTGAAGTGACCGAACCGAAGGCGTAGGGATTCGGTCACGACCTGATTGGTCGGCTCTTGTGACGTATATTTGGAGACGGAGCCGAACACTCAAAACAACGCTGTGTTCTGGATTAAACGCCATCATTTCATGCTTTATTTTGACCAGCTGAGAATCTCGAATAGCTCATCAAATGTTCAAAACATTCAGAACAGCTCCAGGATTTCCTCCGTTGTTCACAGAAACAGAAACTTCACTCCTCGACTCATTTTGGATACGCCGATCTTCCCGCGTCGTCGAATCAGTGACTCGTAGCGTCGCATCTCGTGACATCACGTCCTGTTTTTGGTTGGTTCACACGTCTTTGGTCCGTGTCGCGTTCATATATCAACCGAACCGCACCAGAGTTCGTTTGGAAGCGGATCGAGACCTGTCTTTTTAGCGTTTCAGTCCGCACCAGAGTTCGCTTTAATCGAACCAAACATGACAAGTGTGAACGCGCCCTTAGTCTTATTGAATATCCTGTCTAACTCAGAAATGCATCACATTATAGGGATAGTGATTCATCATTCACTCACTCAACTGTACGAGTTTCTTTGTTCTGTTCAACACAAAAGATATTTGAAAGAATGTTGGTAATCAAGCAGTCGACGGAAAAATAAATACAATGCAAGTCAGCGGCTGCCGTCAGCTTGATCATCGTCTTTTGTCGTGTCGAACAGAACAAAGAAACCCGTACAGGTTTGGAACAAGTGAGTAAATGATGACGGAATTTCAGTTTTGGCTGAACTATCCCTTAAGTAATTAAATGGGCCGTGAATGTTGTTTAGTGTCGTTTAAAGGAAACAAGCTGTGGATTTCAAGAGATTTTAGTGGTTTTATAAGTTCTAGTTTTGCAGGAAACGTGGCACAAATAAGCCATCTGATCGCGGTGTTTGATTCAGTCCTGTTGTAACATGGCACCAAGTCAAACTCATGCCTTTCTCGCTTTCATCATAATTTCCTTACGGATGAGAATAGAGGGCACATTAAATGTCCTGACTCTCCAGCCAATAGTGAGCGTCTTACTCTTGAAGGTTTTCCAAAAGAGAAAACTGGCGTCCAACCTTGACATGAGTCAGGGAAAATAAATGTAATCGTGGTCAGCTGTTTTTCTGCGGCAACACTGAACCCACGTGTTTCTCTGAGAGGGAAATTGGGCGTAGTTTGGCACAGGTGCCATGTTTTACAAAGAGGCTTTTTAGGATTATTTTAGATCTTTAAGATTATTTTATGGTGCCCGTAGTCGTAGTAAAGAGTGTGAAATTTAGCCAGGGTTGGGAACTGGGAACTATTTCTTATGCATCAAGTAAAAAAAAGTTACACATAAGTCCATAGAGGACATAAATGTGTAAAACTCTTCACTTGGGAGCAAGTTTGGTCTCATTTTAAAGAAGACCCGTGGCAGAATCTGTTTAAAAAGTGTTAAAACCAAAAAAAATGATTTGTTGATATTATTTTATTATATATTTTATGAAACATGTTGAACGATCTAGAGCCAAAGCCATACATCTAAATAAGTTGATATCTCAAAAAATGAGATTTTGTGTCGGCACAGTACCACATTTTCCCCATTAGATGGCACTGGATGCGATTGGATTTGGGATTTACAGTAGAGCTTTTCTCTCAGATATTACACACTCATATAAACCACACCTCCATTCCAACACACACAATCAGAGCCGCATAATTGATCCAATCCACTCTATAATATGCAGAAGCAGAAAACGGGGAAAAAAGCAAATATTAGCTTTATATGCCAAACCTGAGAAAATGGCATTAAAAAAAAAAAAAGTTTTAAAATTTTTTACTTTTGAAGCCTCGCCATGAGAATGAAAGCCTATTAACAAAGACTGCGTCATTTTATAGTTAATTAACCCTGGGATTAAAAGTGGCAGTTTCCAATGGGGACGTTTTTGTCCGAAAGGTTTATTTTGTGTTACTCGTGCAAAATAGATATTTTAAAGGAAATGGAGGTGGAATAGTAAAATTCCAATAAAAATACACACCTGTGCCAAATTTTATGCAGTTGGCATTAACACAGGCAAAATTATCAAAAAAACACGTTCATAAGGATGCACAAGGGTTAAAATGAAGCATGATTACAATCCCGTAAACCGTTTGAATGATATTTAGTTCCATTAAAGGGTTCGTTCACCCAAAAATGAAAATTTCATGTCGTTCCACATGAGTGTGCAAACTAAAATCGCTTAATAAAATTGACGATAATCCACTGGAGTCACATGGATAATGGCTTTACTATCATTCTGGAGCTTGAAAGTGATAGTTGAGTAGCTGTCAATGGAGGGATAAAAAAGCTCTCGGATTTCATTAGTGTTCTGAAGATGAGTGAAAGTCTGGTGTGGAACGACATGAGGGAGTGGAATGAATGACTAAATGATCATTTTTGGGTGAACGAACTCTTTATCAGCTCCTGAATGTGCCGTTCAATATGAGAAAAGATTCACCCAAACTTTTCATTGCTTCCAAAAAAGTACTGAAAGAATTAAGAAAAACGACCACTAAGCAAAATTGGAATCTGCAACCGATTCTGATTCTGATTTCCATCCATATTCATGTCTTCTTGTTCTTGTGTTGTTGGGCTAGAACTGGGTCACAGGGCCTCTTGATCACGGATCTGTTCCAAGCTTGTTCTTGGATGCACCTCCGATGTTCTCCGGTTACAGGCTGAAGGTTCAACACGCCGACGGACTATTTCAGGACGCTGCAGTTTTGTTGTGAAATACGGAGCCTATGAGAAGGACGTTTGAGAAGCACAGAGTCGGGGGACCGTCTGGGAGAGCGCCTAAAGGTGTTATTCGGGGAGGGAGGCGAACTAAATCGAGGGAGTGAGTGATTGTAGGCTGCTGGGATTCATTTGTGGAGTGTGGCGGCGACACCGGCTCGGATAGAAATGGGAGATTTGGATGATCGCTTTCAGTTTTGGCACATCTGGGAGTGATTGTATGTTGTAAATCAGACGTTATTGACACAAACTTGTAAGAATGTAATGAAACTGCGAGTTAATAACTAGCAAATAAGATATTTCAGCAAAGTTATACAGGCTTTTAATGAATAAAGATGAATGTCTTTTAAAAAAAAAAGATATTATGACATTTATAAATGCATATAGTCATATATTTCAGGGTCGGTAAGATTAATTATTTTATTTTATTCTTTTTTAAAGTAAATTAATATTTCTATTCAGCAACGATGCATTACATTGATAAAAGTGTCAGTACAGTTATTTTCTTTCAAGGAAAAGCTTTGAAACTGTCTATTCATCAAGTAATGTGGAAAAAATCTATCATGGTTTCCACAAAAATATGAATCATCACAATTGTTTTCAATATATATGTTTAATCCTCACATCAGAATGATTTCTGAAGGATCAGGTGAATCTGAAGACTGGAGTAATCAGTAATTAGTAATTAATTACATTTTAATATACATTCACATAGAAAACATATTTTAAATTGACTGTATTTTTGATCCAATAAATGCAAAAGATGAAACATCTTTTCTGAATGCTACAATACAGTAATTTTTAGTTTTTACAAACACTTATATGGATAAGGTTTTGTCGGCGTGTTCAGTGTCTTCTGACCTCCACTGACGGTCAAGGTCAAGGTGGAAATGCTTCATTTGGTTTCAACTAACCATGACGTATAATCGCTTCAACTACATGAATGAACTCCTTATATATATCTGAATGTCACGTTCCAGAGCTCATCTTGACCTGGTGACTATGGTTGTCATGAAAGAATAAAGCGGATGTCTTGCTAAGAGAATAATGTGTGGTAGTGACGGTACATCGGACATGTGATCTCAAGAGTTGGGTCAATCAGATTCCCTCAACGTGACCCAGAATTCCAGTTGTTGTAACACAATTTGTCTAAATTAGATCAGTTGTGGCTGATTTAAAGGTCAGGCTGGTGTCACGACATTTCCTCCTGCATGGCAGATTGCCCTCGCGGGGTTTACTGTGCACGCGCACGGCAATATTGCATCTTTTTATCATTTTATAAGCGTTTGCATTTTAAGGGTAGGTTTAGGGGTTGGTATGGATGTTCATAAAGCCTCAAACCACATGAATATGATGCTAGATAACATTTCTACCTACTAGGGCTGTGCAGTTCATTGCAATCGTGAATTTTATGTGTTCATTTATTTCTATTTTAATTGAGAATACTGCAACGTTACTGTGCGCATGTTTAAGATGTTGACCAATCAGAGCTCGGCACAAATGAGAAGAAAGAAAAGCGGGAGAACAGAACAGGCAAACGGGATGATGGATGCAGTTCAGGATAAAAATGATTCGGTACCAAAGAGAAATTCAACATCCGTCGTTTGAGAGAGTTTTGGAGTCAAACACTGAACAAAAGATGCCGACTCACACTTATTTCACACAAGTTCATGAGAAATGTAAGGCGGGCGTTGAATACGAGTTTAAGCAGGTGAAATAATCCTCATTTATTTGATGTTGTCTGTTTTTAAGACACAGTTTTGTTTATCCAGCAGTTCATCTACTGTACAGTGTGACTTCATTCACTGAAATACAGTTTTGACTGGAATTTCAGGTTCGTTCACCTTAATTTATTTGATGTCGTCTGTTTTAAAGACAGTTTTGTTCATGAAGCTGTAAATACAGTTCCTTCATAGTGAAACATTTTGTTCTGCACTTCTTGTGCACTGAATACATTCAGAATGAAGCGTGTTTGAAAAAGCAAAAACAATGACCAAAATTGCAAAATAAATCGCAATTGCAATATTCATTAAAAAATGTGATTGCAATGTGATTATTTTGTCCATATTGCACAGCCCTAATAATCACATTGCGATTTTTTTTTTTTTTTTTTTTTTTTTTTTTTTTTTTAAATCAATATTGCAATTGCGATTTATTTTGCAATTTTGGTAATTGTTTTTGCGAGCACTGATTGGTTCACATCTTAAACATGCGCACAGTAACGCTGCAGTATTCTCAATTAAAATATAAATAAATGAACACATAAAATTGCAGACTTGTGCGATTTAGAAATTGCATGCGCTCAAATCACGATTGTTTTGCGATTGCGATGAATTGCACAGCCCTAGTAACAATGTAATTGTTGATATCAGAAATTTGCATTTTTACTAGTAAGAATTGTATTCCTGATGTGTGAAACTGGAATTTCAACTAGTAAGGAATGAATTCTTGATATCAACAACTGAATTTGAATGTCAGCCTATGGCGAGATTTCACTAGTGAAAATACAATTCTTGATGTCAACAATGATAGCTTATACTAGTGGAAATGTAATTGTTGATATCACAAGTTCATATACTGAGAATGAATAAAAGTCTTGACCTCTGCCGAACCCCTGGGGTTCGATCGAACCCAGACTAGATTGACTCCGTCAGCTAAATTCACTGTTAAATTAGATCGATTGCATGCTGAGGACATCTGCTGGTTAAAGCGTGTAAATGCAACAAGAGCAGCGAAAATGTGTTGTACACACTTTGAAACCTCAGCGCGTGAGCTCAGAATAAACAGACCGTTATCGTTCGCTGGTGTGGACGCAAATATAGTTATCATTCTTGGTGTGAACGGACCTTTAGTTTTCCTTAAAATAAGAAGCACACTATACATATGCAGTACATTTAAAAAAAACGGTCAATTTCAATGGAAAACCCGGCATCAGACGCACACAGGAAGTTCACTGCGTGTGTTTATTCCGAAAGAACTGCAGAATTAACCCTTGTGCATTGTTCAAATTCACGACCCTTTCATTATGTTCGTGGCTGAAAACAGCTGCTACTTTGAACTGCTTTAAAAATGTATCAGATAAATATTTTTTTCAAATTTTTTTGCTTAAATCTATTAATCAGCCTCAGTCCTGATCAAAACTACTAAATTTAAAAAAAAAATTCAGGATTTTAACTCTTTAAAATGTTAAAATCTGATGCTGCACAAAACTAACAATGTTGTTTCTAATCTTTGACACGTTTTTTTTCCCAAATCAGTGACATCATTTATGAATTTGGCAATTAAAGAGTTAAAATCCTGTTTTTTTTTTTTTTTAAATTTAGTAGTTTTGATCAGGACTGAGGTTTATTAATAGATTTAAGCAAAAAAATATTGATCTGATACATTTTTAAAGCAGTTAAAATCAAGGGTGGTGAATTTGCCCACAGAGTTCTGTTGAGTTTTTGAACATTTTCAAAGCATTTTCCCAAAATATGTGTCAAAATAAGATTTGTCACCAAAAATCATTCCATTTGCTGAAAGTTACGGCCAAATCAAGACTCAAAAATTCCCCACAGTGGATGAAAACACCCCGAACAGCACAGAAGGGTTAATCAAAATTTCTCCCTGTCTTGCGGATTTTGAGATTCGTTCCTTAAGGACCGGAGATTTTTTCTGAAATCCAGACAAGCTGTCGCTCGAGCTCAGGAAATTAATTTTCTGTTATTCCATGAACTCTACACCCGAGGCTTAATGAAGCATAATATGAGAAATATTCAAAACATTGCTTTAGAGATCTAAGCGCATGAAGCGAAAATACGAACATTTGTTTAGATATTTGTGCCGGCGCTGCCAAAATATCCTTGGGGAGGGTCATGTTTTTGAACGAAATCCTGCCGTGTTGGATGTTGACACCGTCGACTTGTTGAAATTTGCTGCTCTTAAGAAGCATTTAGAAATGTCTGAATATCATTAGGGAATTTCACAACAGATTTTGGCACAAACACCCTTCTCAAGCTTTCACTAAGTGTAGTTTATTGGAGTGATGCATCTTCTGTGGTGTTGTGATTTCAGATTGTGAAACCGCTCAGTGACCGATCCATCCGTCAGACGCGATGACCGCCGTGAACGCTCCTCGAGACAGGTAAACGTGACCTCCTCGCCGCACGACACTCGCTCAGTGTTAAACTTCACGCGGATGAAATGCCATGTGTTCCAGGTACAATGCTGTATGGATCATCTTCTTCATCCTGGGCCTGGGAACGCTCCTGCCCTGGAATTTCTTCATGACGGCTACTTTGGTAAACAACTTTATGATATGAATCCACAGTTATGTGAACGACATTGGATTTGGAGTGTAAAATTGACCAACAGTGAATACTGCGTTTAATGCTACCGTTATTTGGAGATTATGCTTGTTTACATCCTCATGTTTTTTTTTTAACCATAAAACAGCATAAAATGATTGATAATAAAGACTCGTTCACACCAAGAACAATATCTATAAAGATACAGTTCTAAAAATGTGTTTGAGCATGAAAAAACTCTCCAAAAGCTGCAATATTCCTCATTTAAATAATTCATGAGCGGAATAAAGGGGCGGGGCCTGGATGAGAGCGTCGTAGCTGACGGGGCGGGACAACACACACCGCTCCAGCCGACCAATCAGAGCACAGTGTGCTTTTCAGAAGGAGGAGCTTCATAGAGACGGGAGCGTTACTGACAGACTGGGAATAGAGGAGCTGCAACAATGGAGAATAATGAAAACCTGTATATGAATACTTGTTCTGCAGTATTTCATCGAACGTCTGAAGGCCCCTCAAATCAATGGAGAGCTCAATCAGACGGCCAACGGGACGGCGGTGGCGGAGGGCGACAGTCGTAGCGTCCTCGAGGCGTGGTTCAGCAACGTGATGACGCTGTGTGCCATGGTGCCGCTGCTCATTTTCTCCTGCCTCAACTCCTTCATCCATCAGAGGTGAGGCGAGGAACGGTTTGCGAACGCAATTTAACGCAAAAGATTAGATGTGCATAATGGCTTTAACCCTCGTGTTGTGTTGCGGGTCAATTTGACCCGTTTAGATTTTCTAGTGTTCTGATTACTGATTGTAACACAGTTCGTAAATATGGGAAGAAGGAGGCGGGAACCGGCGAACAGTCAGTCAACCACTTTAATAAGTAAAATAAACAAACAATAAAACGAAAGTAGAAGGGCGGCAGTTCCTCACGGCGACTGCCGCTCACAGAAACAAAATAAAACACAACATAAACTCCAGGCCTGGTCCTCTCTCGTCCTTCATGCTTCCGGAGCTCCTCCGTGAGAGACACGAGACCGGTGTAGCGCGCAGGTGACGCTCATTATCTCTCGCGTCACCGGCCTCGCGCCGTTCCCGCCCTGCTCGTCACACTGATATCACTGCTACCACATCTGTTTCTCATGATCCTGTTTTTAAGTGCTTGAAATTATTTTTGTAGAAAAAAATGAACTTATAAATCTACAGTTCTCCAAAATATGGATGCGAGACTACCAGGAATCTTCCTAATAGTTGATGTGGTGTTATTTTCTCCCAGGATTCCTCAGAAGTGGAGGATCTCAGGCTGTCTGTCCGTCATTCTCGTGGTGTTTCTGGCCACGGCGGTGCTGGTGAAGGTGGAGCTGGAGCCCCTGCCTTTCTTTGTGTTGACGATGATCAAAATCGTCTTCATCAACTGTGAGTGTTTGACCTCTCCTCTGGGTCGGGTCAGGTCGTAGTGAGTGAAAGATGGCTCGAGTTCACACGCATGCTTTGATGCTGATATTATTACACTGTTTTGAAAATCAAGCTGCGGAAGATCCGACTTGAAAGAGCAGATCTGACGGGAGCCGACTCGTGATGTTCTGTGTTGTCACGACCTTCAACTATCCATTTGTTTTAACCAACGTTTTTCTTCGCGTTCATCTCTTTTCGCAGCGTTCGGGGCAGTTCTGCAAGGGAGTTTGTTTGGTTTGGGTGGAATGCTCCCGGAGTCCTACACCACGCCCATCATGAGCGGCCAAGGGCTGGCCGGGATTTTTGCGGCCTTATCCATGATCTGTGCTGTCGCCTGTACGTGTTCCTCCTCCATCAGCTCTCGCTCTATGCTCTTACTCTCTTGATGAGCCACAATTTGGATGTATAATATAAAGATTAGATCAACTTAAAAAATGTAAACGAAAATTAGAAATGTTGCCTGAAGGTTGAAGTACTAAAGCTAAAATGTAAATAAAAAAATAAAGCTACATAGGAAAAGAAAAACAAAGTTAATCAAACAAAACTAAAAATTAAAAATGCAAAGTACATCAGGACCAAACAGATTTAAACTAGATTCATTGTAAGAGGAAAGTATAATATAAAATTTGAACTGAAAAAATGAAATGAGTTTGAGTTGAAGTTCTAAAAACTAAAATTGCATTTAAAATACATTGAAATATTTAAAAAAGTGAAACTAATAAAAATGGCAAACACACACATAAAATGACTAAAATGAACGAACACATTTCTAAACGTTAATAACTCTCATTCACAGATGTTTAATGTCAGAACTAAAATGTAAATAAAAAAATAAAGCTAAATAGGAAAATAAAAACAAAGTTACTAAAACAAACTAAAAATCCAAAATATGAATAAATACTATAATAGTACGGTACATCAGGATCAAACAGATTTAAATTAAATTCATTGTAGATGTTTAAAGTTGAAATAAAATATTAAAATGAGGAAAATATAATATAAAATTTCATGAAAAACTGAAAACATTTTCCGTTTGAGTTGAAGTACTGAAACTAAAATTGCATTTAAAATGCATTGAAATATTTAAAAAACTAAAACTAATAAAAATGGCACACACACATAAAATGACTAAAATAAAACACATTTCTAAACGATAATAACTCAGATTCACGGATGTTTAATGTCAGAACTAAACTGCGACACTATCAATGATAATTGTTTATTTATGTGCCACTTTAAAAATAATGCATTACTATAACGCGTTACTGCCTAAAAAAGTAACTAAGTTGCATTACTTTTGTGTAACTTTTTCTATATATATAGAAAAACGTACTTTTTTTATATATAAATGTTTGATTTTTTTTATATCTTATATTATTCTTAAATATATACATGTATATGTAAGTACACGTAATTTAACTCATTTAATCGTTGGAACAGCCCTAATTTTTGGCAAATTGACAACTCTCTTCCAGGTTTTGACCCTAACTCTTGTGTTTTCCAGCGGGCTCTAAGTTGCAGGACAGCGCTTTCGGGTACTTCATCACCGCCTGCGTCGTTATTCTCCTGGCCATCGTTTCTTACCTCGCCCTGCCTAAATTGGTACGGTGTCAATCCCTGACTCTTGACATTCACATCTGTGTTTCGTTTGCATGAATCAATGCAGAGAATTATAATTCAGTGTTCACATGTTGAAGACTAAAGCTGTTGGTTCTGCAGGAGTTTTTCCAGTATTACTCTGAGAGCAATGGCTCGCGGTCCATCACAGATGAGGAAAACAGGATGGATTTGCTGAAACCAGGTAATCGCCAGCGTTCCATTTTTGTCAAAATGTTCATCAGAGACATCTGGTGCTCCATCGAACAGCCATGAACAAGTACATGAGGCCACAGAGAAAATGTGCTGAACTTTACAAGTCCTGGTTGTAGAGATGACGTTCTCTGAAGGTTGAAGATCAAATAAAATATATCTGACGTCTCTGGTCAAGAATGGGACAATTTATTTGTACGTTTCGTTTTTTATTTTACATTTCGTTTTGATTGTATTCTGAACTGAGTTTAACATTTAGTTGTTTTGTTTTATAGCAATTTATAGCATTTTTTTATTTTATTTCATAGCATTTTGCTGTATTTTATATTACACAATTTTTATTGCATTTTGTTTTATTTTATAGTAATTCATAGCATTTATTTCATTTTGTAGCATTTTGTTTTATAGCGTTTTGTTGTTTTATTTTGTAGCATTTTTTTATTTTAAAGCATTTTGTTCAGTTTAGTTTTATTTTATAGTATTTTATTTTTACAGCATTTCGTTTTGACTGTATTCTGAAATATTATGACGCTGAGTTTAACATTTAGTTGTTTTATTTTTTGTTTTGTTTTGTTTTTTTTATAGCATTTTGCTTTATTTTATATTACAGAATTATATAGCATTTTGTTTTATTTTATAGGAATTTGTTTTATTTTATAGCATTTTGTTTTATTTTATAGCAATTTGTTTTATTTTATATTACAGAATTTTATAGCATTTTGTTTTATTTGATAGGAATTTGTTTTATTTTATAGCATTTTGTTTTATTTTATAGCAATTTGTTTTATTTTATATTACAGAATTTTATAGCATTTTGTTTTATTTGATAGGAATTTGTTTTATTTTATAGCATTTTGTTTTATTTTATAGCAATTTGTTTTATTTTATATTACAGAATTTTATAGCATTTTGTTTTATTTGATAGGAATTTGTTTTATTTTATATTACAGAATTTTATAGCATTTTGTTTTATTTTATAGCAATTTGTTTTATTTTATAATACAGAATTTTATAGCATTTCTTTTTGTTTTATTTTGTAGCATTTTTTATCTTAAAGCATTTTGTTCGGTTGAGTTTTATTTTATAGTATTTTATTTTTACAGCATTTCGTTATGACTGTATTCTGAAATATTACGACGCTGAGTTTAACATTCAGTTGTTTGGTTTTGAATATTCCCCTAAATATTTTGACGTTGGGACTCTAGTCTTAAATGCTTTAACACGAGTCTCAGGGCGGCTGAACGGTTTCCTAATGTGTTTTTTCATGACATTTCAGAGCTTATTTGCTGCTCAATGGCAAATACAGCTTCTCACATCACCCGTGATGTTTCCCCGTAAAGAGTGATTGTGTGTGTTTGTTGTTGGCCTGCAGAAGGTCAAGCAGAGAAGAGGCCGGTGCTCAGTCTGACGGAAGAAGAGACCAAACCCGCTGTGTCAGTGTTTGGCATCTTTAAACAGGTACCAACCCAACAATCGCCAGCTTCTCTGATCTCCATAGTTCATAATAACCCTCGTACGGTCTCGTCTCCTCACTTAGATCTGGGTGATGGCTCTTTCCGTGTGCTTCGTTTTCACCGTCACCATCGGCATCTTCCCAGCCGTCACGGTTGACGTCAAGTCCACTATTGCTGGGGACAGTCAATGGAGTGAGTGTGTGTGATGTTTTACTGTTTTGATGTTCTCTGCAGGAGTGTCACAGCTGTGTCCCGTCTGTTTTCACAGAAACTTACTTCATCCCGGTGTCCTGCTTCCTCCTGTTCAATATTATGGACTGGGTCGGCAGGAGCCTGACCGGTGTGTGTATGTGGGTACGTATGTGTGCGTGGTGTTAGTCGGGACTCCTGGAACATGTGCTCCGAATGCTTCATTAGGGCTGGAATCACACGGTCCTCTGGAAAATCCTTCCTCTTGTCAAATGAATAGTTCAGCCAGAAATTAAAACTGTCGTTCCAAACCCATAGAACTTTCTTTCTTGAACTAAACAAATAAATAAGAAAAAGTGCCGTCGACGATGAAAAGTCTTGCCCTTCGTTCAGTCTCGGTCTGTTCCTCTAAACTCGTCTGCAGTGACTGACTTGATCCAGTGCTCGGGTCACATGACTCCTGTTATGCTTGTTTAAATAACGGTTTGATCAAGGATTTATTTATTTATTATACAAATATTAGATTGTTCCATCCGTTCATCCACCCGTCCATCTATCCATGAATGTATTTGTGTGTATTTATTTATTTATCACTGTAAAAATATCAAAGATATCAAGGCTTTTTTTCTTTTATTTATTTACCCATCCATCCATTCACCATCCATCTTTCATCCATCCATTCACCATCCATCTTTCATCCATCCATTCACCATCCATCTTTCATCCATCCATTCACCATTCCATCCATTCACCATCCATCTTTCATCCATCCATTCACCATCCATCTTTCATCCATCCATTCACCATCCATCTTTCATCCATCCATTCACCATCCATCTTTCATCCATCCATTCACCATTCCATCCATTCACCATCCATCTTTCATCCATCCATTCACCATCCATCTTTTATCCATCCATTCACCATCTTTCATCCATCCATTCACCATCCATCTTTTATCCATCCATTCACCATCTTTCATCCATCCATTCACCATCCATCTTTCATCCATCCATTCACCATCCATCTTTTATCCATCCATTCACCATCTTTCATCCATCCATTCACCATTCCATCCATTCACCATCCATCTTTCATCCATCCATTCACCATCCATCTTTCATCCATCCATTCACCATCCATCTTTCATCCATCCATTCACCATCCATCTTTTATCCATCCATTCACCATCCATCTTTCATCCATCCATCCATCTTTCATCCATCCATCCATCTACCAACTATCTACATCTTTCTTCCATCCATTCACCATCCATCTTTCATCCATCCATCTTTTATCCATCCATTCACCATCCATCTTAAATCCATCCATCTGTCCGTCCATCCATGCGTCTGTCCGTCGATCTATCCATCCGTCCACCTTTGTTTGTATATATCATCATAAAATTATCACAGATATCCAGGCTTTTTCCTTTCTTTTATTTATTTACTCGTTTACTCAAGACAATTAATGTTACACAATAATAAGGTTGTTATTGCGCTCTGCGATGCTTCTAAATCAACTCTCAGTTACAGTCAGTGAAAGTTTAACTATGCGTTCGAGTATTTGGCGCCTGTGAAGGTCAGTGTGAATGTTTTTTCCCTGTCCTGTTAGTCTAAACTAGAGTCGATCTGCTTTCAGTAAATGGTCATTTCCTCTGACTAATTTAAAATGCAAGTCAAAGCAGAAAATATTTCCATGGAACTCCGTTACGTCCTCACTCAAACTCACTTAAAACTGGAAAACTGATTAGGTTATTAAGGAAAACCTCAGTGGAGCGGATGTGAATCATTCCGGAAATCCTGGATTTTCGTAAAATCCATTTACGAACATGCCCACCGGAGGCCCGTCTCGTGTGCAGTCAGCGGTCTCGCGCTCGTGCTTCAGGAAACGTAAAGTTTGAGCCCATCATAGCGTCCATCTCAGTGAGAGATTTAAACAAGCGTGTATTGTTAGGGAAGAGCTGAGCATCATGGGAGAAACTTGGCTGCTGTACATGGAGATGGTGGAGGAATTTAAATGTCATGTCCCGGCAATCACTGTGAATTTGCTGGATTTAGATTCGGCGTTGTCATGTGGGTTTTAGGGTCGAAACCACGTTCACATGATCGCAGGATGTTAGAGATGGGCTGTTCTCCGCTCTTTCTCATGCGCTGATTGGCTGTTTAAGCTACTGGATTGCAGTGGTTGACCAGTGTGGTTTTACAATGGCCGATTCTGTCCTGATTGATTATTTAATGACAATGACAGATAATTGGGTTGTGATGTAATATATAACCCAACCCTGACCCTTATGATTTAATACAGATGTGACACTGACACAAAACAGCTGATTGCTGGAACCTTTACACAATATTTTAATTAACATTCATTATTATTTACTAGTAATATTTATTTGTCTTGTACTATTGAAGTATTTATTAATATTTTGAATTGGCTTGTATTTTTATTTCTATAGTTCTCAGTTAATTTTAAGTTTTAACTTGTTTAATTTTATGTGCTTTTGTCATTTTTATTAGTTTTTGTTTTGTTGTTTTTCATATTTCTGTTTATTTTTATTGCAGTTGTAGTTTTAGTAATTGTTTAGTACTTTAAAGTTAGGGTTTTACTTTATCTGCCAAGGCAAGATTTCTAAGTTAGTTTTTTTTTAATCCAATATTTATCTTTTATTATATTTCAGTGAAAAAATACAGTTTTTAAAACATTTAGTTAATAACACTGATTTTTTTTTTCCTTTTCAAATTTGAAAAAAAATCCACACATCCATCCACCCATCCTTCCATCCACCCACCCATCCATTCATCCACTCACCCACCCATCCATCCATTCATCCATCCATCCACCCATCCATTCATCAACTCACTCACCCATCCATCCACTCACCCCTCCATCCATCCACCCACCCATCCATTCATCCACTCACCCACCCATCCATCCATCCACCCATCCATTCATCCACCCATCCTTCCATCCATCCATCCACCCACCTATTCATCCACCCACCTACCCATCCATCCATCCATCCATCCACTAACCCCTCCATCCATCCACTCACCCCTCCATCCATCCATACACCCACCCATCCATTCATCCACTCACCCATCCATCCATCATCCACCCATCCATTCATCCACTCACCCACCCGTCCATCCATCCATTCATTCATCCACCCATCCTTCCATCCATCCATCCACCCACCTATTCATCCATCCATCCATTCATCCATCCATTCATCCACCCACCTACCCATCCATCCATCCATCCATCCACTAACCCATTCATACATCCATCCATTTATCCACCCACCCATTCATCCACCCATCCATTCATTCATCCACTCACCCATCCATCCACCCATTTATCCACCCATCCACTCACCCCTCCATCCATCCATACACCCACCCATCCATTCATCCACTCACCCATCCATCCATCCATCATCCACACACACACCCAACCATCCACCCATCCACTCACCCACCCATCCAAAGAGCTTTTGGTTAATTAGCTCAATATAATGTAATATGACCAATTCAACAATCTGTCACTAATACAGTGTCTACGGTGTGGATTTCTCTCCAGATTTGGTTGATGATGATGGGTTAATGAATGTCTGCAGACACATTTATGATCCATTTAAGTCTGACATCTGGTCTCTCTCTGTCCAGCCCGGTAAAGACAGCATCCTGCTGCCCATCCTGGTGCTCGCTCGCATGGTGTTCATTCCTCTCTTCATCTTCTGCAACGTTCAGCCCAGAAAATACCTGCCCGTGGGGTTCTCTCACGACGCCTGGTACATCATTTTCATGATCTTCTTCTCCTTTAGCAACGGATACCTGGCCAGCCTCTGCATGTGCTTCGGACCAAAGTAAGTTCAAACAACGTCCTCCGTATACTTGAAAAGTGTCGTGCACATTACACTTTATATTGGTCTGCTGGAGAAACAGTAGAGTCTTTCATGATGTGCTGCCACCAACGATTATTGTGGTAATGGAGTAATCTGCTGATTATTTTGACGTTCAATCAACCCGATTATTCGACAATTAATCATGCAGTCTGTTTATTTTTGACAGTCGATCGAGGAGTCAGCTGACTATTTTGAGGATTTATTTAGTGATCTGCTGATTGTATGTGCGATTAATCGGGTTATCGGATACAATTTTGTGGTAATAAAAATAGACCTGGGCAAATACCCAAGCCTTTGAAACGCATAACAATGAGGCAGTAATATTTGGTTCAAATAAAATATCAAAAGCGAGGTTTTATAGAACAACACTGTTAAAATACATAATACACATAATATAAACAATCATCTTATGTACATGATGCATTATAACATTGCTACACTACACCAGATCAAATCCTTAAATATTAAAATGTTTACTTGATCTTTAATATTTGGTCACTTTTTTACGTTAGAATCGCTACAGCGTCTGTAATTTCATGAACATGAATATGTGAAACATGGCAAACTTCGAGTACTTGAATTTAACTGAAGAATAACGACAGCCCTAGTGTGCTGCGTTTCTATCTAAAGTTGCAAATTTAACTTCTGTACGACACGTATGGCATTGTCATTGTCATGTGACCCACCAGTGTAATGCTGCATTCACATGCTCTTGGAATTATTGTATATATGAGATTCCTAGGAAAAACTTGCAAATGTGAACCCTATGGGTTCATAATCACGACTTGGAAGTGGGAATGATCAAATTTCCGAAAAGTGAAGGCGGCGTCGCATCACTGCCGTTCACGAATCCTCTCCTGTGGCCTCATGGGATAGTAAAGTGTGCACACTAAAGAACTAGTAGGTCATCTGCGGTCTTTTTCCCTACTCTTTTATGAATACTGTTAATTCGGACATACTTATTTTGTCACATACTATATAGTATGCAATTTCGGGACGCCGCATTTGTCTGTGTTTTGATTTTGTGTTCAAGGAATTGTAGTTTGTCTCGCTTTTTTTCCCTGTTTCCCATGTTCACGCTTGTCCAACATCTCCCCCTATATCCTCGTTCACTATTCCCCACAGCCGTCCACTAATATCGTTCACTGAATGGAAACGAGTGAGTGAATTCGGACATATAAACCTTAATTAAACAATCCAATAATCCTTTTATCCATTAAAAAGGAATTTATACCTGTATGATAATAATTGGAATAACGGATGGATGGATGATTCGACTGTGGGGGCGCCATTTTTCTCACAGTGCATTATGGGTATTCTCTAGCCGCTGAGTGTACATCAGTTGTACAGTCGTTATCGTGGTGCATTGTGGGATTGATTGAGCGCACTTGATATTGAGGTGTGTAGGCGGCGATTTCTGCCACAGTGATTGGTTGTCTGATTGACTGTAGCACACCTGTGTTGTGTTTAGTTCATTATTTTTTTGTATTTAAGACCTACACAATCATGCACTTTTGTTTCTGTTAAATAAACGCTGAACAATGTGAAAACCAGTTCAGTGAAAGCTCTTCGTGTCCTCTAATGTTTTGTGTTTGTCCCGCAGGAAAGTGTCGCCGCGGGAAGCGGAAACTGCGGGAGCCATCATGGCCTTCTTTCTCTCTCTCGGCTTGGCTTTGGGAGCTGGCTTTTCCTTCGGCTTCCGGGCCATGATCTAGAACCGTGGCCTAGTTCTCAGAATGATCAAGAGGAACTTTAACCCCGGTTGTTTACGGAGCCAGAGAGCGTTTCCACACTGCACACGTGTCTGAAGAACTGCATCCCACACACACACACACACGAGGATTACAAGAGCAACATTATGATGTCGTGAGCAAAAATGAGCCAAAATCTGTCAGCAATTCTTGTGTATTGTGCCAAATCAGTATTTAGCAATAGAGCTTCTTATATGTTTTTGTAGGTATTAACAGTTTTAATTGTCTCGTTTTAGTTTTGTGTAGTGATGGCAGAGACTTGCAGCTATTAGGGCAGTAGTTCACTGCAAAAAATGATTTTTGTCTTGTTTCGCGTTACAAATATCTAAACGATCTTAAATCAACATGAAGGAAAATGACTCGAGCTTCTGATAAAGTTTACACTTAAAAGACTAAAAATATGGGTCAGTCAGAAGAATTAGCTGGTTTTCGGATCCCACTGGCAGATGTATTTTTGCAGTTTTAAGCTCGATTAATTGATCTCGATTTAAGAGTGTTTAGATATTTGTGCTCAGATTTTGCAGTGATTCTAGATGAATCGTAAAGGGCCCCAGTTTGAGCTTTTTGAGTGGCATTTCGAATGTTCCAGTCGTTCAGATGTCTGCGGTTTATTTCGTCCGCTGCACATATTTGAAGAGCGAAGGTCTGAAATTGTTACGTTTGTCATTATTATTTATATCGGTTTTTTAAGTTTTTTTGTATTATCTATTTTTACGGCAGCCTGTGTCATGACACGTTCTAACACCATGTAAATTCACAACATGCTTTGGTGCCTTTTTGAATGAGTTGTTTTACAAAAAAATTGGCGGGTGGGAGGGTCTGTGAGTGGACGGGGGTGGAAATAAACATTTCTGTTTGTAATTGAGTGATGATGTCTGTTCAGTACGTGAGCTGCTCGTCCGTTACTCAGAGGTCAGTGGAGGGTTCCAGCAGAAAAGGTTCGTAATTACAGGAAGTTTGCTTGATTATTGCCGTCATTTTCATTAATGCTTGACGCAACTTTTAAATGTTACATCCACCAATTGTTAGGCTATTTGTGAATTATTATATATATATGTGTGTGTGTGTATGTATATGTGTGTATATATATATATGTGTGTGTGTGTGTGTGTGTGTGTATATGCATATGTATATGTATATATACATATGTGTATATGTATATATGTATAGGCTACATATACATATATTACACACACATTTATATATAGCCTATGTATATAAATATATATAAATGATAAATGTATTTATATATCATTTACCTGAGAAGCAAAATTACATCGCAGATATGACAGAAATACTCTTGTTTTCTGAAAAATTTGACAAAAATTATGTGAATTTCAAGGGGAAAATATTCCCTTTATTTGATAAATTCTTTTCTAGAACTCATTTAATTTTTTTAAATAAACAATTATTTTTTCTTTTTTTTAGAAAACAAGACTTTCTCCTTCAAATGTAACTTGATTTAAACCTAAAAATGTTTATTAGGAAATTTCGTCTGGAAAACGAGACAAAAATACTGAGGAAAAACATCAGCGTTTGCGGTTTAATTTTATGAACTAAGTCTGTCGTTTAATTTGCCCATTTAAGTGAGGATATTTCCTTCCTGCATATTCTGTTTTCTACAATTCTTTCACGACAATTTTATATAAGAAGAGATTGTTCAAATGTTATTGAGCTCGACTGAAGGATCGTTTCTTTTCACTAACTCGGGAGAGCTTTGGTGAGATTTAGTTTTATTATATCTGAAGTAATTTTCCTCAAGTTCACGCGGTGAACTACATGTTGTCTTCATTTTCAACACTATTATAATTTCCACACAAACGTTTTCAAATGTTTAGCATGGAAAGCGGCTGCTAATGCTAAACGCGGCGGTAAGAATATAAACGCCTGGACTCAAGATGGCGCTGTGATGAATTTGAGTCTCAATGAGCTTAAGCGCAAATCCCGCCCTTTTCCTGGGAGGTTCCCGCGCTGCTATGGTGATCAGAGAAGCGCCTCAGGATTTAAAGAGCCGTTTCAGGCGCGAATAAGTATTACAAAACATTTATAAAAGCAAAAATCAAAAACGTAGACTTAAAATGTATTAAAACGCGTTTTGTATTTTTGTCTGTGGACCGTTTATAACGAGTTATGACGGATTAGTAAACGATCAAATCACACAGGTGTTCATGGAGCATATTAGATCAGTTTCACCTCTCCTGCATTTGGATTTAAATAATTTCAACTCTCCTGAAGCTAAAGACAGCAGATATGTTCTGACAAGTCCACGTTCACTTGAATCCTGTGCAAGACTGGGAGTGAAACCTGTGGATCTGCTGTTCCGATCCCTCACAGACTTCATCGATGAAGACCAGGAGTCCTCTTTGGAGGAAGTGACCGCGTTATACGAGGAGTACGAGAACGGAAGAAGGGAACGACTGCGCTTGTGTCGGGAGGAGAGAGAGCGGATCGTACACGAGGGCTGGAACAGAAAGTCGTCCGTAAAACCGTTCACAGCCCTGGAAACCGTGCCGGAGCGAACCGCCGAGAGTCGAAGCACGGAATCCAAAGCCAAATGTCCCGATTCACGATTCACGGTTCATTCGAAGTCCACGATTACCATCTCAGACAGGTTTCCGAAGAACGTCCCATCCGGTTTCGGTCTGGCCGACCTCAGACGTTCTCCTGCGACGGAGCGCCGGCTACAGTGCCTCTTGCAGGAGATCAGTCGCAAACTTGGCATCGCCATCCCGGAAAAAGATCAGAAGATTGCCGCGTTGATGCTGGCGAAGCATGAAGAGGAGCAGATTCGTTTACGGCAGAGCGTGTTCGAGGAGCAAAATCGTGAGGAGGAGCAAAGCCGCGAGGAGGCGCGGCGAGCTGACGCGGAGCAAAAGCGGCGAAAAGAGCTTCTGCGACAGATCCGCCGCTGGCAGGAGGACGTGGAGGAGCGGAGGAGGCGGCGAGCGGAAGAGGAGGCCACCCTTACGGAGCGGCGCAAGCGGGAGACGCTTCGGCACGAGGAGCGCTGGAGGAGACTCGCCGAGGAGCAGCGGACGCAACGCAGGTTCCAGCATAACGCCGCGAGCAGGGAAGCGAAAGAGCGCAAACGCTACCAGGAGCGGCTCCTGCGGGAGAAGGAGCGCATCGAGGAGGCGCAGCGAGAGAAGGAGCTGGAGGAGGCGCGTGAAAAGGAGCGGCACGCGATGAGGAGCAAGCGAATGCGGGAAAACCGAGAAAGGAGGAGAATCGCACAGCAGAACCAGAGGGAGCTACTCAAGCACCTCCTCCTAAAACAGGAGGCCGAGGAGCAGGAGCGCCAGGAGAAGGAGCTGAAGAGAAAAGGAGTCGAGCGGAAGCTTCAACGCTCCGCGGAGCACCACGGAGCCATTGTAGGAGCGCGGCTGCAGGAGATGCGATCGCGCGCGGCGAAGGAGGAGGAGCAGATGCGGACTGCGCAGGAGCGCGCGGAGAGGGAGAGCAGGGATCGTCTGGAGCAGAAGCAGACGCTGGTGCGACGGTGCCAGCTGCGGATGGAGCGCGCGGTGCTGCAGGCGCAGGAGCAGCGTCGGCGCAGAGCTCAGCGCGTCAGGCGGGAAAACCAGGAAAAGGAAACGAATCATCGCAGACTACAAGACCGAGTCGCGGAGGGGGAGAAGGCGCAATGGGAGCGAAGACGCGAGGCCGCGACGCAGAAGGAGCGGCGCAGGGAGAAGCTGCGGAGAGAGAGGGCCGAGGCCCAGGAGAGGAGCCGGAGAGTGGCTCACGCCTCCTGCTACGTGCGGGAGAGGGTGCGGGAGCAGACGTCCCGAAGCTCCTTCCACCAGATGGCACGAGAAGCCGAGGTGACCGCTCAACTGGGCCGCCTGAAACTGTGAACACTGAAGAGGGACAACTATAACAGTATTGAAGTGTTCAGATGGTGCTTTAATATGCTTTATGTCAGCACCGCTGATGAGTGTTTTCTCTTTCCCCCGAATGTTGTGTGCAGGATTTTTCCGTACTCGAAAAATGTTATCGCATTGGAGTAAAATCGACTTTACAGAGTCAAACAACAATTTTTTGGTACTTTTTGTCATTTTTATTTTTGTAACCGGCCTACAAAAAAAAGCTTCTAAAACTGTCATTTTGTTTCATTATCTTCACCAAATACTGGGTTCAATCTTTTTCTCAGCTTGTTTTCTTTCAGTTCGGGACACGTTTTGTATTTCTTTTTTGGAGCTGATCGATCGTCGGCCTCATTGATCTGAGCTTATGAGTTAAAAATGCATTTTTTTTTTTTTTGTGGATAATTTTGTCAATTTTACAAAAACTGACCAAAAAAGTGTGCTTAAATGTTTAACCAGAAAATTTGTTTTCAAATGCTTTTATTTTGTACCACTTGTGGTGTTCACTGCCAAAAATGACCGGCCTACAGAAAAATCGCTTCTAAATCTCTTGTTATGTTATTTTATCACCAAATACTGGGTTCAATCTTTTTGTAAGCTTGTTTTCTATCAGTTCGGACAGGTTTTGTATTTATTTTTGGAGCTGATCGATCGTCGGCCTCATTGATCTGAGCTTTTATTGGTCAAAAATGACCATCCTTTGAAAATGAATGGAAGAGTCAAAAATCAGAGAATCAGGAGCGTTCATCGTGTTCATGTTCACATATATACGTGTGGGCTTGACCTGTGCATGTGTGGATACGCACACACACACACACGTTGTGTTTTCATGTTTTATGGGGACATTTCATAGGTGTAATGGTTTTTCTACTGTACAAACTGTACATTCTGTCCCCTACACTACCCCCCCCCCCCCAAACCTACCCATCACACAAAATGTTCTGCTATTATAGATTGTGAAAAAAGATCATTCTGCATGATTTATAAGCTTGTTTCCTCATGGGGACCAAAAAAATGTCCCCACAAGATCAACATTTACTAGTATTACTGTACCTGTGGGGACATTTGGTCCCCATAACGCAGGGAATACTCTCACACACACACACACGTTCATCTACACAAACAAACTATTTTGTGTCTTACAGGCTTTCTTTTGCACAGAGATGAACTTTATCTTCAGATCAATGAGGCGTACGATCAATCATCGTAAAAAATAAATATAAAATCTGTCTTTAAAGACAGAAAACACGTTGACAAAAAGATTAAATCCAGTATTTGGTGATAAAATAGCCTAACAAGTGATTTTTGTAGGCCGGTCATTTTTGACTAAAATGTGCCATTTAGTAATAAATAAAACCATTTTAAAACACATTTCCTGGTTAAACGTTAAAGCACGCTAGTCATTTTTTCATATTTTATGTAAAATTGACCAATTATCCTCAAATAATGCTTTTTTTCACTCAAAAACTGAGGTGCATAAGCTCAGATCAATGAGGCCGACGATCGATCAGCTCCAAAAATAAATACAAAACCTGTCCGAACTGAAAGAAAACAAGCTGACAAAAAGATTGAATCCAGTATTTGATGATGATGATGATGATGATGAAGCATAATGAGAGATTTCTGAGCAACTCTTTACCTCAGTCAGTTGACCCAGTGGATCTCCGAGCTCGTGCGAGCGAGTGGAGGCGGGGCTAATTAGTATATTCATGAGTTCGCGTATAGTAAAGGAAACAAGGGTGAAGCTATTTTAAAACCATGAATAATTTTTTTTTCACTGGATTTTTTAGAAATGTCATTTTGATGATCAAAGGGATCAAATGATTGACTCCAGGGGGACTTGAATACAAACACACACGCGTTTTTTGTTTGTTTGTTTATAGTGCTGACAAATGTATTTTTCATGCCAAAGACAGCTTTTAGACTGCATTGAAGTATTTATTTGATAGAGTTTATTTATTGACTTTAATTTGAACAAATAATGACATTTCTTAATGCTTTATCAACCAATAAAGTTTTGGAATTTTTCACAGTGTTTCTCACATTTTTACATAGAACACACAGAGCATCAGTTTGTTGTGTGTGGAGCTGCAGACGAGACCGGTCAGGTGTCCATGATGACCCCTGTCCACCGCCCAAAGAGCCGACAGTGGGACCACGGAGCGATGGGAGAAGGTGCGTGTGACACCAGGATGCACTATGGGAAGCTGGCGGAGACAGTGTGAAGCTTTGGACAATGTTCTGCCTGCATCCATGTGGATGTTACTTTGAAGGTGGTCATAATGTTATGCCTGATAGGTGCATATATATATATATATATATATATATAGTCTGACAATGGTCAGTTGCACATCTGTTGGTGTATCAATAGCTATTTATCAGCTTTTTCACCAAGTTCATCTCTATTGATCCTAGAACATTCCAATCAACCAATCGGATTTGACAAGTTTATGTCAAATTTAGGCTTTAGGTGTTTCTACTTTAGAGTTGTTCACCTGTAATTTCCCACTGGTTTTAGGGATAAATTATGTTTAGGGGACGGGATTGGGTTAGGACTATGCTTTCGGACAGGAATGTCCACACAAATGAGTCGCAAAACACAAAAACGGCAGCTTTTATGGCTTTTAATAGATTGTCACGTACCAGAGACTGTCGTGCGTCTCGTGATCTTCAGATTAATTCTGAAAATAAACATCGTTTTTTTTATAACACAAACTATTCCTGGTTTGATACAAAACAAACGGTGACAATTAAAACTCTTTGGAAAAGAGAGCTCTGTATTGCAACTTTATAACAGTGAGGAAAAAAAATGACTTGAGCTTTAAGACCAAAACAAAAACGGCTTCTTGATAAGAACATAAATATCAGTCTTTGATTCGAATTCGGACCTTTACTGCACATAAACACCGGCCTGCCACACGATTGTTTCTCGGCAAATAAACAAAATGAAACCAACACGTACCACGAATCGCGATAAAACAAAACTCTCAAATCTTTAAAAAAATATAAACATTTAAACACGAATCTTCACAGGTCTTTGCTTTTACAGATTAGTCATCTGGCAGTCCGAGGGCCAAAAGCACAGGAAGTCCCGCCCCCAGGATGAGCATCAGGCTCTCTGTAATGCCGAGACCGCCGCCCTGCTGGTTGGATCGAGTTCCTGCGTGATGGTGGAGGTGAGTGGAGCGATGCTGCCCTCTGCTGTTGATTTCAGGCAGAACATGAACTGTGGCCACGTACAAGAACGTCCCAGCGGAGAACAGCATGCCGATGCCTGTAGCGCTCAGACGGTTCTGGGAAGAGCCATTAGACTGCAAAAGATTTGAAAAAATACTTATTTTAGATCAGTGCAAAATAACAACAGAAGATTTAAATGAAAATATGTAACATTAAAACAATACTTGGGTCAATGACGTGACGAGTCATTTATTTTATCCAAAGACATTAATAAATAATAATAATAAACACAGACATGACATCTAAAGTATCTCTTTTATTAAATCCAAAAGGTTTTAATTATATTTTGCTACATTTAAATGTCTTTAGAATATTTTGATGTGACAAATTGTCATTTGGTTTAACAATCCAACCGTTCATTTGTGATTAAAATATCTTAAAATATAAAAAATGTATACATTTTTTTTTTTATCCTGCCATGATTTTATAACATCATATATCAACGTAGTGCAAAATGGTGTTAAAATTATGTGTAGAAGTCGGTCGGAAAAATGAATTTCATTGATGTTATTTGGAGTAATCGATATAAATGGATCATTCTGGATCAAGTCATGCGGTCAGTATCATGTGACAGGATGTGACATCATTCAGACGCCCGCAAAGGACGTGGTCATGAAGCAAAGTAACGAACTCTCTCTTAAATATTTGAGAAATTCATTGTTTTCACGCTAATACGATGTCCCGAAACATCAGGTCATTCGGTGCGGCCGCTATAAAACATGGAAAATGTTTTTTATATTTTAAAAAAACAACAAAATGTTTGATTGTCCTTTAGCCTGTTTGAAAATGTGTCATTCGGTAAAAACCGAAATTTTGTTTAAACCAAATGACTTTTTTGGTGACAAATTTTGTTCATCTTAAAAAAAAAAAAAAAGACAAGAACAGTGTTAACGGATTATAAAAAGCACATAATCTCATTGTTAACACTCAATAAAACTTTTTTTTTTTTTTTTTTTACAGTTTTAAAAACCTTATTTGTCAAAGACTGAATCTTGTTGCATGTTCAGAACACAAATTCTCTCTCCACAGTCCAAAAAGAACCACGACACACTCACACCCCAAGCTTTCTTATCTAGTTACTTATTAGAAACAAACATAACAGCTTCAAAATCTGTTTTCGATATGGGTGTGAGTAATTTATGTTGCAAATATAGTCAAGTTGCGTTTACCACAGACTCACAAACTGAAAAAAAACCCCAATTATTATTGAGTCATGCCTGAGGCACTCTGTTCATACTGTAATAGTGTATAAATAATACTACAATAACACTCCGTGTTTGTTGGCTTGCGAACTGTTCTACAGGAACTCACCGCGCTCAGGAGGAAGTAAGTGCTGATGGCCATCAGTGGCGCCGCAGCAGAAAATGCCAGTAAATGCTTCTGAATAGTCTTGTTCTCCAGACCAGCGTGCATGAGGAACGACACGAGGCCGAACGCGGCCGGAGCTACAGAGAGCGAGAGAGGAGGAGAATGTGTTGAGTGAAGTAAGACCTTACAGAACTGCATGTGGGAACTAAAGCATGGCAGAGGGCGATGTTTTCCCCCATACAATAATAATATTAGGGCTGTCAAGCGATTACATTTTTTAAAATCGAATTAATGTGCTGATTAACTAATCAAATTAATTCCAATTTAATCGCACATCAGTTTGAGAAATTACCGATTGAAGCTTGTTCCTTCTGCCACTAAACAAAAAAATAAAAAAGGTACTTGTGACTTTATATGTCTCAATTCTGACTTTATATCTCACAATTCTGACTTTATATCTCACAATTCTGACTTTATATCTCTCAATTCTGACTTTATATGTCTCAATTCTGACTTTATATCTCTCAATTCTGACTTTATATCTCACAATTCTGACTTTATATCTCACAATTCTGACTTTATATCTCTCAATTCTGACTTTATATCTCTCATTCTGACTTTATATGTCTCAATTCTGACTTTATATCTCACAATTCTGACTTTATATCTCACAATTCTGACTTTATATCTCACAATTCTGACTTTATATCTCTCAATTCTGACTTTATATCTCTCAATTCTGACTTTATATGTCTCAATTCTGACTTTATATCTCTCAATTCTGACTTTATATCTCTCAATTTCTGACTTTATATCTCACAATTCTGACTTTATATCTCTCAATTCTGACTTTATATCTCTCAATTCTGACTTTATATCTCTCAATTCTGACTTTTATATCTCACAATTCTGACTTTATATCTCTCAATTCTGACTTTATATCTCTCAATTCTGACTTTATATGTCTCAATTCTGACTTTATATCTCTCAATTCTGACTTTATATCTCTCAATTCTGACTTTATATCTCTCATTTCTGACTTTATATCTCACAATTCTGACTTTATATCTCTCAATTCTGACTTTATATCTCTCAATTCTGACTTTATATCTCTCAATTCTGACTTTATATCTCTCAATTCTGACTTTTATATCTCTCAATACTGACTTTATATCTCTCAATTCTGACTTTATATCTCTCAATTCTGACTTATATCTCACAATTCTGACTTTATATCTCTCAATTCTGACTTTTATATCTCTCAATTCTGACTTTATATCTCACAATTCTGACTTTATATCTCACAATTCTGACTTTATATCTCACAATTCTGACTTTATATCTCACAATTCTGACTTTATATCTCACAATTCTGACTTTATATCTCTCAATTCTGACTTTATATCTCTCAATTCTGACTTTATATCTCAAAATTCTGACTTTATATCTCGCAATTCTGACTTTATATCTCACAATTCTGACTTTATATCTCACAATTCTGACTTTATATCTCTCAATTCTGTCTTTATATCTCAATTTCTGACTTTATATCTCACAATTCTGACTTTATACTCTCAATTCTGACTTTATATCTCTCAATTCTGACTTTATATCTCACAATTCTGACTTTATATCTCGCAATTCTGACTTTATATCTCACAATTCTGACTTTATATCTCACAATTCTGACTTTATATCTCGCAATAAATTTCTGACTTTATATCTCTCAATTCTGACTTTATATCTCTCAATTCTGACTTTATATCTCTCAATTCTGACTTTATATCTCACAATTCTGACTTTTAATTATATCTCGCAATTCTGACTTTATATCTCGCAATTCTGACTTTATATCTCGCAATTCTGACTTTATATCTCTCAATTCTGACTTTATATCTCACAATTCTGACTTTATATCTCACAATTCTGACTTTATATCTCAATTCTGACTTTATATCACCCCCCTCAATTCTGACTTTATATCTCTCAATTCTGACTTTATATCTCACAATTCTGACTTTATATCTCGCAATTCTGACTTTATATCTCTCAATTCTGACTTTATATCTCAAATTCTGACTTTATATCTCTCAATTCTGACTTTATATCTCACAATTCTGACTTTATATCTCACAATTCTGACTTTATATCTCGCAATTCTGACTTTATATCTCTCAATTCTGACTTTATATCTCCCAATTCTGACTTTTTATCTCTCAATTCTGACTTTATATCTCACAATTCTGACTTTATATCTCACAATTCTGACTTTATATCTCTCAATTCTGACTTTATATCTCAATTCTGACTTTATATCTCGCAATTCTGACTTTAATATCTCTCAATTCTGACTTTATATCTCTCAATTCTGACTTTATATCTCTCAATTCTGACTTTATATCTCAATTCTGACTTTATATCTCAATTCTGACTTTATTATCTCGCAATTCTGACTTTATATCTCGCAATTCACCCCCCCCCCCACCCCCCCCTTGACTTTATATCTCCGCAATTCTGACTTTATATCTCAATTCTGACTTTATATCTCTCAATTCTGACTTTATATCTCACAATTCTGACTTTATATCTCTCAATTCTGACTTTATATCTCGCAATTCTGACTTTATATCTCTCAATTCTGACTTTATAACTGCAATTCTAACTTTATATCTCGCAATTCTGACTTTATATCTCTCAATTCTGACTTTATATCTCTCAATTCTGACTTTATATCTCACAATTCTGACTTTATATCTCGCAATTCTGACTTTATATCTCTCAATTCTGACTTTATATCTCTCAATTCTGACTTTATATCTCTCATTTCTGACTTTATATCTCTCAATTCTGAAACTCTATTTATTTTCAGAGTATGGTTAGATTTCATGCTGGGAATCGAACCCCCAGGATCTCAGTGTTTGACACTTAATCATGCTCTGCTGTTTCAGCCACTTAATACAGATCGATCTCAGCGCTGTTAGTAATAGATAGTGGAGAAAAAAAAAAAGACTAAGACCTTGTGCAAAATGACAGCAAAAAAACACCACAAGCTGAACGGACACCTGTGACGAGGCGGCAGCAGCTCCCAGAGCGACACCGTCACTGAAGAGAGAGAGAAAACGGAGTTAAATGTCATGCAAATATGATCCTCACAAACACTTCAGCTGTGGGCGATCAATTCACAGCAAACAAATGACCCGAGGCATCATTATTCAAAAACCAAGCCATGAAATGAGTTCAGTCTGTTCCCCAGATTGTGCTCTCCTTTTTTTTTGTCAATACAGACAGATGCTGGTAATATCACCTCACAACAGAAGGAATTATTAAACAGAAATTGAGCCTTCGCAAAACAGTTTGATTGACAGGCGATCTGACCAATCATAACCCTGAATGCCTCCATTTTTGGAACAACATTCCTTCTGATGTTTTCATTCATGTTTATTTGATGCTATAAATGAACTAGTGTGACAGAGATGATTGGAGGACGCGACACTATTAAACACACACTAGACGCTATTGAATTGATTCAACTTCTGTTTGAAATATGAACTAACTGTTTTCATAACGTTTTTGCGTTCAGCGTCTCTTTGCTCCACTTCTTGAGGAACATGATGTGTGGCGTGAGAGCGGACAGCGAGCAACAGTAAACTAAAGGGGAGCGGGGCTTTGCGAAGGGTCAATTGAAAACTCATAGGTGTTCACAGACTTGAATAATCATCCGTCCGGACAGGGCATGATTGCAGTGTCAATGTCATCTGCTTCATCTGGGCACTGTGGGAACACCATATGGAGGGAAGTGAAGCGGCTCATTAACCTGCAGGCGTGAATCACCAAGACCCAGGGTGGCAGTAGTAACGCTGTTGCCACTGTACACGTGCGCCTTTGGGATTACTGGTGAAACAAGGACAAAACAGGGACATGTTCCTAAGAGAGCATTTTGACAGCGTTTCACACCGGGTTGTTTTTCACATTTTATCCGTCTGCAGGCCCGAGTGGAATATAAATTCAATTCATGATGCGTGCTGAACTCTACTGAGAACTGAAATACAAAGACCTGATGCACATGCAGAAGATGCTTCATCGTCTTCACGCAAAGGTGTAGCATTCTGGTTTGATTTTAGGGTGAAATATGAGCCAGATGTTATAAGTTAGGATTAAATAATGTTTTGTTTCTGACATTATAACTCACGGCCATGGATGATTTAATAAAAACTATTTTAGGCCAACATACACTATGCATTTCTATTGCCGAACCACGACCTATGTTTGAAAGAAGTGTGTTGAAGTGTAGAAGTGTGTGTTTATAATGAGAAAGAACTGAGGGTTACCGTTGTGAAGGAGCAGGTAGTTTGGAGATCTGGTCCCACCACAAACATGAGCATGAAGCCCAACACGAGATGACACTCCCTATGAAGTGAGTGAGGACGCAGACCGGTGTTCTCGCCCACTAGATGGAAGCGTTTGAATTTGATTTGGAGTTATTTTCATTCCCTTCCATTTGTGGAGGCAATTACCAGTCTAGATGTGGAGGAGGGATGGAAAACGTGTATTGATGGAACATTAGTTTATATCGTGATCCATGCTCAATATGGAGTCAACCTTTCAAAAGGTAAAAATTTCCTTGATAATTTACTCTTCCTCCAATGTCATCCAAGATG
Organism: Opsariichthys bidens; assembly: GCA_037194245.1. Taxonomy (NCBI): domain Eukaryota; kingdom Metazoa; phylum Chordata; class Actinopteri; order Cypriniformes; family Xenocyprididae; genus Opsariichthys; species Opsariichthys bidens. The sequence continues at coordinate 32,410,753 of CM074279.1, forward strand.
TTCATCCGTCTCGTTTTTTTCTTCAGTTGAAGTGGTTTTTTTTTGAGGAGATCATTCCCACGGGTTTTTCTCCATATAGTGGACTTCAATGGGGTTCAACGGCTCCAAATGTCAGTTTCAGTTGCAGCAGCTCACAAGATCCTACATGATCCAGACGAGGAATAAGAGGTTCTGATCTAGAGAAACCATCACACATTTCATACAAAATAAACTTTTTTTTTTTTTAACCACAAATGCTCGTCTTTGCACTGCTCCTGATGCGCCACACGTCACGTCATCTATGCTGGAAAGGTCATGTGACATAGGAGGAAGTAGCTGATCCAGTGTTTACAAAGTGAATGTGTAAAGTCTAAGTCTTTAACAGAAAAGTATAAAGCAACGATTCAGGGAGTCACGAATTTTAGAGCTTTTCACCATACCACCTGTAAGTACTTCCTCCTACGTTCCCCAAACATGACCTTTCCAATGCGATTCCATAATGCGATTGAGCAACCAACATCACAGAGCAGTTGCAAGACAGCATTTGTGGTTAAAACGTCTATAAATTTGACTTTTTCTAAGAAAATGTGCGATGGTTTCTCTAGATCAGACTCTTATTCCTCGTCTGTGATCATGTAGAGTCTCTGAAGCTGCACTGAAAAACTGACATTTGGACCCGTTGAATACCCCATTGAAGTCCACTATGTGGGAGAAAATTTCCTCCTCTTCATCTTCTTTTCCACTGAAGAAAGAAAGACATGAACATCTTGGTTGACATGGAGGAGAGTGATGCTGAAGTGAACTAATCCTCTTAATTGACTTTGGATAAAAGTAAACAAAGAGTGCGCATAACCTGTGCATATAAAATAATAAAACAGAGGATGATGGCCAGCCTCACCTTTCCCATGACTCCTGCACTAACTCCAACCCCCGTCCGGGATGATGATTGACAGCGCAGTGCCACATAGAAGCCCCGCCCCCAGCACAGTAATCAAACTGCAGTTTGTGCTGTAATAGTGGAGAAAATGTCTTAAAATAACTTGTTTTACACTGTCAAAATAGTCCGTTGTTAATAGTCATGGGGTTACAAATTATTGCTCTGTCTTTTAGACGTGCCACCATGGTATTAGATACCATAGTATATGAACCTGGTAATCCGTACTGAGTTATATACACCACAGTAAGATTTTTGTACCATGACATTATAAATGCTTAAAACAGTACAGATTTTTATATCAAAATATCACGTTAAAGAAAAGAAAGAAAAAAAAAAACAGCCCACGTGACTGAACTCAAATCCACAGGATAAAGTACAAGGTGATAGAACTAAACTTAAACAGTAATGCACGCAACAGAGGTGGACTTTTGCTTTTATTTGCAATTTAATATCTTGGGCAACGTTACAGTTTTTACAATCGGACATGCTTTAAATCTGAAGTACATCAACACTTGTTGAATATTAATACTCATCCCTCTTACCTTCTTGATAAATTGATCAATAGTGGAATGAATCCCGAGCACGAAACATCCCACAAACATCGCCAGAGAAATGAGAATAACAGCCCAAGCTCCGGTCCATCTCCGCTTCTGTTTCTTCAGCGCTTTCCGATTGAACTTCGTATCGCACATTCAGGCCTGCATCATCACACCGAACAAACACACGTAAAACACAAAAATAATTGACACAATATCCTCTTTGAACACTCAATGAAAGGCATTGTTGGAGCTTCTGCACGTCTCGACGAGCGCTCCATAACCTTACACAACCCCGAACTAAGTACACCCCGCTCAGATGCCCGGGGAGCGGAACTACACCCCGACACCGAGATGCTCAGTTCGATTCATTCAATAAGAATCGGTTACTTTTACGATGAACATGATTCGTCCAAGTTTCCTCAGAACAACCTTCAGGCGGGATTTTTACGTTTTATTTCTAGTAGTAAAATGGCTTTTTTCTATTTAGTAATGTTATTACTATTCTGTTATGAAGATGTACGTTTAAAATGACCTCTAAAATGGCGTTCGGTGAGTACACGATATATAACGTATTGCGGATGATAAGGCCTACATTATGAAAACAACAACCGCAGGTTTGTAAACATTCTTAACAACACTTTAGGACACTGGTGAATGAATGTCACTTAAATGAGTGGTATTGGACCCTTTTTCGCATTTTCCGGGTTCTCTTTTACTCACAAAGCGGAAGTCGTCATAGTTGGTGGTAACACTTGAGACTGCATGTAAAAAAAATAAAAATTGTGCTTTCCCATTTTGCTTAAATTAGCAAAAGAAAATCCCCACAAATATGTGCTTTTCACAACTTTAATTTAAATAATAGTTTAAAATGAAAATAGAGATCAATATGTGATTTTACAACTTTAAAATAGTTTAAAATAAAATATGAGATCAAATAGTGATTTTACAACTTTTAAAAATAGTGTTAAAATATGAGCATCAATAGTGTATTTTACATACTTTAAAAATAGTTAAAAATAGACATCAATAGTTGGAATTTTTACAACTTTAAAAATAGTCAAAATGAAATAGAGATCAATATAGTGATTTTTACAACTTTATAAAAAATAGATAAAATAAAATAGAGATCAATAGGGATTTTACAACTTATAAAAATAGATAAAATAAAATAGAGATCAATATGATAACGGCAGTCAGCAGAGTAGAAAAATGCCAATTTTAACTGTCACTTCCACATGCAGGAGCGATCACTGTCACAGCAGCATTAACTATTTTTTTTTTAGTAATCCGATGTACACACGGTAATATATATACAAAGTTATAGTGTTATAAATGTACAAAATTTTTTAAAAAAAAAAAATGAAAATATAAAAAAAATTGCAGGATTTTTACCGAGGCTTGGATGACCGTTAAAAAACGCGTTCATCACCCTTGTTTGAACTGATTAGAAAGACAGCGGCGGCCAGAGCGGTCTGAGGTAAGAAGCTTTTACCCAGACGAAGCGAATTAGTTTATTAACGATTCTAAACTACAATTACAAACATTCTGTGTAGAGCAGTAAATTCTCAAAGTGTGGTCCGCGGACCACTAGTGGTCCGCCATCGCTCCCTAGTGGTCCGCGTCGGAAAGAGATGACCCTAAAACTAGGCAAGCTCTTAACCCCGCAACGGATCGCTGGGCCGTCGGGGAGCGGGGTTGACATCAGTCAGAGTTGCCATGACTGCGAACCTTTTTTTGAGGATGTGCGATTTAGAAATTTTATGTGTTCTGCATTTGTCGCGGATGTGCATGATCATGTTATTCGCGCTGTGTAACAGAAGGAGCTGCTGCATGCCGTACGTAACTGTGTTTTGTTTTCGAAAATGAACAATTTATATAATGAACGAGTATCTTCATGAATCCATTTTCCAAACCGTCTGTTTTTTGTCTTATCCCTGAATCACTACGGTGTGCGCCTATAATAAGTGTTTATATTCGGACTATTTTAGACAGGGGCTCGGCTCGGTCTGCTCATGGCGGAGTATCACAGTACCTCCCGTTGCGTGGGGAGCTTCGCCCATAGACAAAACAGAGAGAAGATAGTTCCGGCTACAATGTTCCATAACCGCAAGACACATGCAGTTCTATATATTAACCCTAAACTGTACACGTCGGGTCAATGTTGCTCAATGATGATGAAACGCGCCAATTTTAAGGAAGTTCAGGAAATTTAGGGAATTAAGGCCTTATAAAAATGAAAAGGTTAAAAGCATGAATATATAATCATTAAAAAACAAAAACTAAGTTTCTGATGATGAGGCGCACAGGTAGAAAAACGTGCATTAAGTTACTTCAATAACAGCAATGGCTTACGACCAGAGCTCATCAAGTAGACGCGATGAGAGAATGGTTTGGCCATGAGCTTAATGTCAAATAGTGTTGTTAAGTTAATGTATAATTAGAGCACGTTCTCGGTCTTGGAAAATTCAAAACGCAGCATCAATTGTCCTTTCATTGCGTAACACTCTGGCGCGTTGAAGTGCTTGGCTCGCGCTCCGCGCCGGTGGTCACGCGCATGTTAGTCTGTCAGCGACTCAAAATACTGACTAGAAAATAGACTAAAATGTGAATGGACTGAAAATTTTTTGGTTTATTTTGTCTGACCAACCACAACAAAGGAAGCAAGCAAAACTGTATGTGAGATAAGAGCAGTGGTTTTGCTTTTATATTATTAGTTACGAGAAAAGCAAACCTAAAAGCTAATATTTTCCTCATTTACCGTTGCAAGGCATTCAGCAAATACACATCTATATCATTAAAACAAACTCTCGTGAATTATCTAATTAACATTTAATTTCACAGAACCTTGCAGATTTATTCGAAAATACAACAGTGAGATTGTTGCTGAAGTGTTTGTAGCCCGAGTGAACACGTGTTAATTCTGCGCGTGGACCGGAGTCGAGGTCCGTGGGTGAAATAATTCAGTGACTTCAGTTCAGCTTCACCGGGAAACGCGATCAAAATATATATATTATATATAATGATAGTATATGAAAAAATTCATGAAGCTTTTTCATATAATCTAATGTTATAAAAATATGATAATTTAAAATAATAATTAAA
>CM074279.1:32417909-32497909 GCA_037194245.1 Opsariichthys bidens
TTATTTATTTTATTATTCATTTCTTTATTAATTATTATTTATACATTTATTAATGATTATTTCTTATTTTATTATTATTAATTTTATGATTTTTATTTATTTATTAATTTTATTATTGTAATTTAACCCTAACCCCCTAAGGGAACTGGGAACCCTAATATGGAAATAATTGGACATAAATGGAAATAAATAAATAATTGGAAATATTGGATATATCTAACCCAAACCCTAAACCTAACCCATTAAATCAAAAATAGGGGGGGGGGGGGACAATACCATATCTCGACACCTGGTGGCGCTACAGCTCCCAAACCATGTGCAATCGTCTCCCCGTCCCCTAATTAGTATATAGACCAAATTTCAGCTCTCTAGCACGTACAGAACCCAAGATATTGGGGGGGGTGACAAAACTGAGGGGTGACAGATTCGTATTTTTCCCTATATCCCTACTTTTAATACATGCAGTTGAAAGTGTTCTCCACCAGGGGGTTTCTTGACACAGTTTTTTATTTTCTGCAGCAGCAAATAAGCTTGAAAATGGCAAAGTATTGTATCTGTTGATGGGCAGTATAGATCGCACCTATTTAGTGCATTTCAAACATTTACACCTGCATTCACAAACATCTGTATTAGGCACAAGGCCGTATTAATGCATGATATATAAAAATATATAAAATAATATAAAAAAATATATAAGAATATAAAATATATTCGCTCTGAATCACATCATAGATAACCAAAACTGAGCGAAAAATATTACAAAAGTCCAAACTAGGCTAAATGTAGTATGAAAATGCGTTCTATATTATCAGAAAAAGAGTTATATGACACTAAACAACTTACCCCGAACTTATATCCTCTTCAGAGTCAATTCGCTGTTCGAAATGCACCCGTTCGTCATCTGAGTGGCAATCGTCCTCAAAACGCGATGAACGTTCAGTGAATCTTATGAAGAAACTACAGAACCCAAGATATTAGGGGGGGGGGGGGTGACAGAATCGTTTTTGTCCCTATAACCCTAACCCTACCCCTAACATAGCCCAAAGTCGCCCTCTAGTGGACAACACTTTCAACTACATGTGTTAGAAACTGCTATGGATGCGGAAACCTTAGCAGAAATTCACACTCGGATGGAAATGAGCTGTTCTGTGACTTTTGACCTGGGCATGGCCACATTTCAAATGTTTAATTAAAAATGTAAAAATGCAGAATGTTTTCTGTGATGGGTAGGTTTAGGAGTAGGAGTAGTGTAAGGGAACAGAATGTACAGTTTGTACAGTACAAAAACCATGACGCCTATGGAATGTCCTCACTTTGATAGCAAAACAAACATGTGTGTGTGTGTGTGTGTGTGATATATTTCATTGATTATGACATTATTCATCTCATGAGCAATTGACAAACACGGAACGCACAACTATTACAGATTATTTACTCAACACTTATTTTTCAAATCTGCGCACCAAACTGTATGTACAAATTGTCTATATTGTATAGTTGTATGTTCTTTTTATCTGTCTTGTCACTGTCACTCTGTTGCACTGTGGAGCTTCTGTCACTAAAACAAATTCCTAGTATATGTGAACATACCTGGCAATAAAACTCATTCGGATTCTGAAACGACTGAATAATGATTCATTGATAAAAAAACAAACCCGTTTCTTTAAATTAAATCAGTTTTATTAAACTCTTTACATTAAAATAAAAAACCTTTATATCTCTTAAAATTAAAAAAAAAAAAATCCTTAAAAAAAACCAAAAATATATCTTAACAAAAAACAACTACAACAAAAAAATGAATGGGTCCGCCGGCTTCGAGAACATTTTGACCGGCGTGACGTGTGGGACCAGTGTCCTCGCAGGATTTCATGAGCTCTGTGAATGGAAATGTGGCATTTCTGCAAATTGGAAAGAAAACAAAAAAACATGCTCTTGTCTGCAGTAAAACCTCCTGAAGTACATTCTGCAGTTGTTCATGTTAAATATAACATTGGTGAAGCAATGTTAACCACCACTCACCTGGAATCACTTTTGTAAAATGTCTTCTTGCCATTCTAAACAAATGATGGAAGCTTGGATTTCCTCAAGAAATAAAAGTTCATGACCTTTACTCATGTGTATGTTACCTGCAGGGCAATGTTGCTGCACACATTGCACGTTTTGATGACACCCTGGTAGATTCTGCACATATACGGTTCCATCTCCAAAACACAGCGGACACTAAGAGTGTATTGACCGTCTTTCTAAAGTAACGTAACAAAAGATGAATGAATGAATTGATTTTGAGGGTAGTGTGTGAAATATTTAGAATACTTAAAAATCCAATATATCTCAAAACGTATACCTCGTTTAACCATTTGTCCTGGACAAATTTGTGCAAGGCTCGGATGGTTTTTTCTTTCGTCAGTTTCGTTGTGCTGAGGCTGCTGGCATGTTTTATAATATCAGTGCAGGAAGCAGAACCGCTCTCAGAGCCCGCCATCTGATCCATCTGAACAAAGAAATAAAATGACAGGAGATATTTAAAATGTAGCCAATATCAGATTCAAGTGTGAACAATCTACGTTGAATGTTAAAAGGAATTTAGATCGTTCTGGAACAATGTTTTATGGAGTGATAAACCAAACGGGACCTTGTGGGCCCATGCATCTGCAGTAAGTGAACTAAAAAAGAATACAAAAAAAAAGAAGAAAAAAAAAAAAGAAAGGCATGACTTAGAACCAGAACCCCATCCGCAGGTCAAACGTGGAGGTGGGACAATTTTGGGTAACACTTTATTTTACAGTGTCATTGTTACGTATGTTACATGTACGATAGTAATAACTATAAATTATGCATAATTACACGCAACTAACCCTAAACCAACGCAAACCTTAATCCTAATACTACAGTAAGTACATGTAGTTACTTAATATTATTCAGTACTTAAATGTATAATTACAGTGTAACAAAGACACCTTAAAATAAAGTGTAACCCAATTTTGTTACTGTAGCGCTTTGCTGCTCCAACAGGAAGTGGAAATGGAAGGCCAGATTCGTTTTTGTCCCTATAACCTAACCCAAACCCTAACCCTAACCCAAACCCTAACCCTAACCCTAACCCTAACCCAACCCTAACCCTAACCCTAACCCTAACCCAAACCCTAACCCTAACCCAACCCTAACCCTAACCCTAACCCTAACCCTAACCAAACCCTAACCCTAACCCCTAACCCCTAACCCTAACCCTAACCCTAACCCTAACCCTAAAAAATTTCATGAATAAAAAAAATACACAGGCAGAAGTTTAAAATTATTATTAATTTGAATTTTGACTAAATATTATTTATTAATTTGACTAATTATTATTTATTTTACTAATTATTATTAAAAAACAAATAATATACAATTTTATTAATCATCCATTTTATTGAATTTTATTGATTAATTGATTAATTATTATTTATAAATTTTATAAATTTATTGATTATTAATTTTATAAATTTTATAAATTTTATTAATTATTAAGTTTATTAATTATTTACAAATTATCATTTATTAATTTCACTAATTTTTAATTTTTTATTTTATTTATTAATTATTTATTAAAACTATTAATTATCATTTATTAATTTCACTCATTGTTAATTGTATTAATTTTATTGATTTTATTAATTTTATAAATTTTATTAATTATCATTTTTTTTAATTATTTATAAATTATTATTTATTAATTTCACTAATTATTAATTTATTATTTTATTTATTAATTATTTATTAATACTATTAATTATTATTTATTATTTTTTCTTTATTTATTTTAATTAAAAAAATTAATCATTATTCATTCATTTCACTAATTATTAATTATTATTTTATCAATTTTATTAATTATTATTTTATCAATTATAAATTTTTAATTTTAAGTTATTCATTATTATTAATTTTAATTTAGTTTGAAATTTAATGTGATATTTTATTATTTATTGATTTTTTTATTTTAATTTTAATTTCTTTATTAATTTCTTAATTTTAAATTATTTATTATTATTAATTTGAAATTTTATTAATTGTATTATATATACAATTATATATGTATATATATATATATATATATATATATATATATATATATATATATTTCTTAAATACTTAACCCTAACCCTATTATTATTATTATTATTATTATTAATAAAACAAATGAGAATACAAAAGAGAGTAATAAGAAAATAAAAAGATAAAAAATTCATGAATACAAAAATGCATACAGGCATAATTTTATAAAAGCCACAAAAAAAGATTGATAAAAGGCACAAGAGCATAAATGCCTATGGAATAAGAACAAACATGCAAGGGGCTTAAAAAAATGACGATTATAAGCCTAAAAAAGATGCAAAAGGGAATACTGAAAAAAGATGCAAAAGAGCATAAAGAACAAAATTAAGTGGCATGAAGCTACTTTGAAACCATTTGATAAGAAAAATACAATTAAAATTGATTAAACAAATGGGACAGATGCATATATAATATGCATGCGAAACCTAAAAGCCAAAAATCAATATGGCAAAATAAATAGGGAATAAGCCATAAGTTAAAAGGGACAAATACAAAAGGTGCTTTATCCTAAAACAATTAAAGTTACATTTATAGTACTTTATACCATTCAAATTTATTTAAACCAGATTTAACATACAGATACCAATGAGGTATAAAAGGCAGAAGTACAATAAAAGGACAATTATAAACAAGAGCATAAGTGCATAAAGAAAAGGGACTAATGAAAAGGTTAACATCTCTAAATTACAAAGAAAATAGACACTAGACATTGACAGTAGGCAGAAGCAAATGGGAATACAAAAGGGCGTAATAAGAAATTAAATTAAATTATAATTGCTAAGCATTAAGAGCTCACTCAGGTACTGGGGAGCTAAGCCATTAAGTGCTTTGTAAGTAATTATCAAGATTTTAAAATCTATACGATGTTAAGTGCAGTTCAGTGCAGTTTTGACAGAACCGGGCTAATACGGTCATATTTCCAGGTTCTAGTAAGGACTCTGGCAGCTGCGTTTTGGACCAGCTGTAGTTTGTTTATCAAACGAGCAGGGCACCCACCCAGTAGAACGTTACAGTAATCTAGTCTCAAGGTCTGTATTGCTTAGTTTTACTTACAGCACAATGTTCAATGTGTTTAGAAATGATGGTCAAACCCTTTGATGGCCAGTTTTCTTTCTCTCCCTCCCACCAACTCAAGATTGCCAGTATTCTCAACGATACTGCATATGAACCCATTTCCAAAGGTGTGCTGACACATGGTGAGAACAGTTGTAATGAGACTACCTCTGGGTTTCCCTCACATGATTTCAGTTCCTGATGCATCCTAAATATGAAATCACATGTGAACTCTGAACGTCTACAAAGATCAAGCTTCTCCAGTTTGGTGTGACGGATAATGTCCACCAGTACGACGGCTGTACCATCACACCAGAGGACACGGTCTCTTTAAGAAGCATTTAAATTAAATAAATAATATTGTTCAAATGTTTTTCATTCTTTTTTGATCATTTTCAGAGTTCTTAAATGCAATAAGTACATTAAAAATGTTCTGTTTTGCAGAAAATTTGTATTAAAGTATCACGAAAATAAGAATAAAATGTGATCATTTGTTTTGAGACAGAAAGAATTGAGGGAGAGGACATATAGAAATATATAGAAAATTAAAAGGGATCCACGTAGAGGGGAAAAGACCCTAGAGAATGATGCAGAGTAAATAATCAAAATGATGATTTAAAAGGACTTTTTTTTAAAAAAGTGATTTTTAGAAACATGATTGATGACAAAATGAAATGTTATTTCTTCTTTAACAAACAAATGGATTACATTAAAAAAAGATTTTGGGGCGTTAAAGTTCCAAAAATATTTGCTCTGCCAAGGAGTCACCGTTCATTTTGTTGACTTTTTTTTTTTTTTTAAACGAAGTTGTATCAAAATAAAATTCTTTCTTCTTTGACACATCCAAAGTTAAATAAAACTACTTTAATGTAATACCCCTCACTCTAATGCTATAACTACCATTTCTGTCCTATGGTGTGATACATAAAAAAAATGCAGGTTTGTTTTTATCTCAATATCTTAAACAACAGTTGAGTTTTGAAGTAGCAGAGATATAATCATCATCATTTATCTTAAAATGGTATAATTTTCAGCAGTTTTGAGAGGATGACAGCAAAGTTTGTCTTGTATTTATTGAAAATGGCCAACAAGTCTTGGGGGAAAATGTTATTCATAATTTCATATTAAATAAATGGCACTACATGAAAATAAGCATTTAACAATAAAGATAAATCTCTCTCATGCTATTTGTATACAGATTTTTTTTTTCTTAATTTTTGCTGTCACACTATGGGACACATTTACGGTACAGTTCAGTAAAGATGTTTAAAAAAAAAAAAAAGAAAGTTAATGACTCCTTATATTTTCTCAAACATCAGACTTCACATTACATAAATATATGTATTTTTTCTAAAAAAACAAAAAAACAAACAAACATGGTGTTTTACAAAAAAACCCATTTTCTACTGCTTTAATTGTCAACTACCCATATTTACACACACACACACACACTAATATATACTGTATATTATATTTTACACAAGAAGGGTTTTGGGTTCGGGGGCCCAAAACGTACTATTTTTACCAATAAGAAGTTAAAGCCACATTTTTGTGAAAAAAGTATTTACTTCTAAAAACGTTTCTCTTAAGTTGAAATATTGGATGGAAAAGCTTTCATATAAACACATTCAGACCTCACAGCCGCTCAGACACTCCGTGGCACAGAGCGATTCCTCCAACACAGTATTGTTGCAGCTCACATCAGACAATCAACCAAAAAATGTGTTTAAACAACACTACAAAAATCATGTCTTCCAGGACTATATGATTGTGTTACATTTTTCACAACACACAGTACAAGTCTAATACACAAACTGAAAAGCCAGCAGTGTCCGTCTCAAGGTTTTGGTTTCTGGCACTGACAACAATAGCTCTTTGTTTTTCACTTTGTTTCATCCAATTTTTTCTTTCTACCCCAGATTGATATCTCCTGCAAACAGGGTAATGAGCAGAATTACAGTGAATCCGGTGAACAGCCCAGCGTTTTGGATCAGGAAGAACACGACCCGTCCTCGATAGCCTCTGGTATGTGCTGCCATGATACTGTTCATCTCTGGGAACTGGAGAAACAGCACTGTGTTTAGATATTTAAAGAAACTTTCTGGAAAACTTGGTTCTGATTGGTTGGGGCATTTTGGGGGATTTTTACTTTCACTTTGTTCATCTGGGTAACTGAGAGCAGCACATCTTTCATATCTCTTGTCATGGCTCACTTTTAGCACCATCTTGTATTTCAGTTGTTGTTTGTAGTGAAAATGATTTAGAGGACTTTATTAATATCGCCATAATATGGTTGCAGAGTGTGTTTTATTACTAGGCTGGTGTCAAACAAAGCAAATTGATCCAAATGCCTGGTGTATAAGCTATAAATGGTGTATAAGTTATCAGGCTAATACTTAAGAGAACTAAAACTGACATTGGTCATGGTCATAACAACATATCATAATGTGATTTTGTAGTAATTTTTCTCAGGCACTAAAGAGAGTACCCATGAAAAGTTCTTTGAGCCAATGGGATCGTTTGGGGTCTTAGCGGAGACCCGATTTGTCACGACTCCAGGCCTGTGTCTCAATGTCCATACCACCCACCCTAAATATTATGTGACATCAGTAATATTCAGTACTATTTAGGGTGGACATTGCAGGGCTGCATCCGAAATCGCATCCTTTCCTTCAATATAGTATGTGACAATAAGTATGTCCGAATTCATACATTAGGCAAAAAATACCCAGATGACCTACAACTTCTGAAGTGTGCATACAATGGACACTTCACTGTCCCCATGAGGCAGTGAAGCCACGGTAGGTCACATGACCAATGTAGTACTTCCGGATGACATTCATTCTTATGAATGCAAGTAATTACTTATTCAAAATAAATACCCACTGAGGAGAGTGAGCGATTTCGGATGTGGGTAAGATTATGATTTTAATTCAAATGAATATTTTATGGACATTTTTTTATGCTGAGCTGTAATAAGTGGGATAAGGTACAGTCAGGCAGTCATCTTTAATGTAATTCATTTGAACATTTTCCACAGTTAGAAGTAAGATGTCTCACCATATCTGCAAGAGAGATGTAGAGGAACATTCCTCCAGCAATGGCAAAGATAGCATTTGGAGCGAAACTACTGCCCAGCAGGATCCCCAACGCCAGACCCAGATAACAGCACATCGCCGACAGCAAGTTAAAACACGCGGCCTGACCAACGCTCATGCCCGAGTTCAACAGAATCACAAAATCACCTGCAGAGAGAAAATCGGACTTCAAAATTCTATTTGAAATGATCTTTTGATGATAAGTGTCGATGCCTGTGTTTTACCCAGCTCATGTGGGAACTCTTCACAGAAGATGGCGATAGAGGTGCTGAAGCCGGTGAGTAGAGAGACCGTGAAGGACGCTCCGATGGCCAGACCGTCTATGAAGTTATGTACGGCATCACTGACAGTGACCATCCACGCCACAGTCTTTATATTAGACATCCCATCACCTTTAAGCCACCGACAAGCTAGTAAAACGCATGCATTCTGCACAAATGTAACACAAAATAGACTGTTAGAGGCACACATTCACACAAAATACGTTCTTGGGGGCCCAGAAGAAAACTTTTTAATCGAACAATAGTCCTTTACCACACTTCCTATTTCCAGTAAGCGACGCGGTGTTTCGATGCTCCCGGTTATTCTGAATAACTAAACTAACCTGCCGCAGTTCAGTGCTCGTCTTTTTATTAACACTTAGTTAACCAACTAACCTGTCCAATTTACATTTTTTAATCTATTTGACTGATGAGCTCCCTTACAAAAAATAACGATGGTTTTATTAGAGAAATAGTTTTTAAAAATCAGCTTTCTCAGGTAAATTCTCTACGCAGCAATCTTCATAATATCTCTTCTCCTGTCTCTGAAAATGTCCAGATTTAGAAAATATCCCGCGGACGCTTGTGTAAGGGAACTTGGATCAATATAACTCAAAGGTGCTTGAATTACAGTGAATAAGAACCAAATTAATATGTGATTGAATATGTAATGATTCAGAATTAATATTTTAATTATTAATTAACTAATTATTAACACTTTCTCAACAATTTGTCCACCGATAAATTGAGATTAGGTTTTTCTACCAATTCTGGACAGAATAGTATCCTGTTGCCAACAGTAATAATAAAAAGTAAAAATAATAATAATAATAATAATATAAAGTCACTAAATATAAGCAAGAAAACACAATCGCCATTTTAAGGCAGTAACTTAAGCACAGCACAAGACACATGTATATGTGAAAAATCAAACAAGACTTTATTGAACTACTCTAATACACACAAACTAATTAACACACACACACACACACACACACACACACACACACACATTCATTCATTCAGTGACAGGGAAATTGTGATATTGTTAACAGAGGATGAATGGATCCCAAATGTCTAGCATTTAACACCATTTCTTTGATCGCTGACCGCAACCTGAGAGGAATGATGTTTTCTTAACAAAGTTCAGGTTCAGATAATTAACCTAATTAGCACAAGCAAAAGTGGATTCGGACGCACCCTGACTGTATCTGCGCCATGAGCTTCAGACCATGAGCTTAGATTGTTCAATAAGGCCCATAGACTTTTTCACTCGCAATTGCTAGTTTATATCTTATAACTGAAAATAATTATGAGAAATAAAGACAGAATCGCGAGTTTACATCTATATAAAAAAAGATATAGACTTGCAATTCTGACATTTTTCTTGTAATTGCAAATTTATCTAAAAGAGAATTTAGATTTAGAGTTTATATCTAAACGAAAAGCTACTTTTTCATTGTTTTTCTATGTAAATGTGTGCAATACATGCGTGTTTGCCAATGCTCTTTTTTATTCCACTGTCCTGCATCTCACATTTTTAAATGCAAAAACTCATTCTATGTGAATAGTTCCTTGTTGAGCAAAGGAACACAGGTCTCAAGATACGAATTTAATAGGAAAACTTTGAGAAAATCCATTCATTCACAAGACTCAGAAAAAGCAGCAAGATGCGGCACAATGGTCATATTTGTATTGGTCTATAATGGGAACGTTTCCACTTCATTGTAAAAAAAAAAAAAAAAAAAAAAAAAAATTGAGATAAATAATTAAGTTGCAATTATGAGAAATGAAGTGTCACTTGCGATATTTATAGATATATATAGATAGTGAATGAGAATTTCTGAGTGAACTGAAGAAGACAATGTAAATAAGCAGAAGTTGGTGAGCACACGCCTGCATGATCAATAATGTGCTTCAGTGAATCAGTAATCTCTAGTCTAATATTTATTGTACTACCAGATTCTACAGATAATTGGCATGATTTCCTGATGTAAACGTCTCTGGGCACTAACAGGGAAATACCAGTGCTGCAATAACGATTTATAATCATTCATGTTTATTTTTGTTTAACCCTCATGTTGTTTTCCGGTCATTTTGACCTGGAGAGAATTGTCTTTTTCCTGAAAATGCTAGTTTATGTTAATGGTATCGCACTGGACTAAAACTTACTGACTTTTCTCACACAGGGTATAATGACTTCCTTAAAAAAATGTGATAATTTGATCATTTTCGTATTTGCAAAAAATAACTGGCCTGCAAAGAAATACAAAACCTGAAATACAAAACATGTACTAATTGAAGGGGAAAAAAGCTGACAATTGTTGATAATATAGCATAATGACAGATTTACAAGCAACTAGAAAGTCTGGTCATTTTGGCCAGGAACACCCAACTGACCCTTCGCAAAGCCCCGCCCCCTTTAGTTACTGTTGCTATGTCCGCTCTCACGCCACACATCATGTTCTCACGAGGTGAAAAATACTGAGCAAGGAGGACAGACCACGTATGAAACAGTTTCATGTTTAAAATATTTTTTAAAGAAGTTGAATCAATAAATAGCGTGTGTTTAACGTGTGGTGACAGATCGCTGTCGCTCCTCGATCATCTCTTCATACTAGTTCATTTATAGCATCAAATAAACATGAATGAACATCAGAAGGAATGTTGTTTCAAGTGATTCAACTTCACCAACGTTCATCTACTGACTCCCCTGACCGCTTTGACCGACAAAATGGCGGATTCGGGATTATGATTGGTCAGATCGCCTGTCAATCAAACTCCCAGCAAGGGGTCAATTAATTAATTGATTTTCAGCACAGCACAAGTTAATTATGTGTGTTGTAATTATAAACATGAATTTTGTGTGTTACCTGTTCAACAGGTGCACTCTCACATGGGTTGTTGGACTTTTCAATCATTTCATGATTAGTGTTTGTAACGATGTCGCCGCTGATGTTGCTTATGATGATGTCATTGCTGAAGGTGGAGATGGTGACATCAGATGACTGAGGGGACGGAAATGACCGGGAAGATGAACCACTGAGTCAGGACAGACACCAGCTCAATCTGTTCCAGTGAACAATGTCCAAACAGGTCTAAGCTCTTACCTCTGTATCTGTTTTCAGGACCATCTTTAAAACTCGTTCAGTGAAGAACAAAATGTAAAACCCGCCAAAGATGCCAACTACGTTTAGCACATAGTTATCATCTCTGGGATCCAAGCCAAGTGCCTGTTCAGTTGGAAAAAAAGAAGTGAATTAGGACTGCATGCTGGAAGATATTGTTTTCGTAAGCCATTTTATCTGACATATATCATCTCCTGATGTCACTGTAACTCGTGCTTACCTCTGGGATAAGTTGCAGAACAGCATTTGAAAACAGTGTCCCAATGGCCAGTCCAATGAAGTATGTTAAGACTTTGGGAAAATATGATTTTTTCGTCAAAGGCACCAGAAATAAACCCACCAGAGCGGCCAAGTTTATCACGGTCACAGCCAGGAACCCATAACCCCAAACTGCAGGAAGAAGGAAACCGAGTTGACGAATGAATTCACACATATATTGAGGCACATCAAAAGTATCTTCAAACGGTTCAATTCAAGAAGTGAGACAAAATTGTAGGTTTAGTTAATGACTTTACTGCATCCCAATCTAGAAATCTAATAAAGGAAATGTATTAGGTTTCTCTTTTGGGATGCAGTCCAGTAAAACACTCTCTTGTACAGTCTGTTAGCGAGGACTTCATTACCATATGAAATGCAGTCGGACAAAAGCTTTTTTTCCTGAATGTGAAACGAGAAACTGATGCTTTAATGTTCAGATCCTTTCTGGAAATTCCACTTATTCCACAAGTGTTTGCTATATAAAAGAATCTGTGTATGTCATGTATGGTGTGATAAGAATATTACCTTATAACCCCCATGACTCATAAGCAAAAAGGGCGAAACCATGATTACACAAAAGTGTGTAATTCTTGGTCGTTTCAAACCACAGACAAGAAAGCGTACTGCTCCATAAGTAGACTTTACACCCAAAATCAATCTGTGACTCCCAACTGATAAGATCAGTCTATTTGCGTCTGTTGCATATTTCCTCATTGCTCAAAACACATCTCCAGGTTCCATACAATCACTAAACTGGTTTGTGGTAATCAGACTCACCTTTGTGATCCGGTAATGACGCGGATTCATTAAGGTTTGAGGGGAAGGTGTAAGGACAGGCAGGGAGAAGGACCTGATTGAGAATAGCTGGACACATCCTCTCCAGATCAGTGACATTGACCACAGAAGCATTACCCAACCCAAAGACAGACAGCAGCTCTGTCAATGACGGACACTACCAAGAAAAGAGCAAAAGAATAAAATGACATGTCTCATTTTAAGAAGCTCCTATATGCCAAATAAAGTGTGATATGAAAAATGTAGAAACGGATTTGGTGACAGTTCATCATCTGAAACCATCATGGAGTTTCAGTTAAATTTATTTAGGGTGTTCAACCGCTGTAGACCTTATAATAATGTATAAAGAAAGAAATAACATTAAAAAATGCTGAACAGATAATTATTGATCATAGTTCTATCCTTATATCTTCTTCACTTCATGGGGTTGAATAGGAGAAGATGCTCACCTTAAGAACAATGTGGATTTACTTCAAATGAATTATATATAAGTTTAGCATGTGCAGGACGATCATGCATCATCCTATAATTATTGGAAATGGAAACATTTGCCAGTTGTTATAGCACAAAATGTCAAATATTAATTCATCTAGGTAGTGGGCCAACTTTCCCCATTACCCTTTGACAGAATGTATAAAATTTTATTTTTTTGAAATAATTATTAATATTTATTTATAATTTAAGTGTCATCAATGTAAAATACTAAATAAACTATTGTATTAAAACATTTATTTTGACCATTTAGTTCATAACAATTGAATAACGTATGACAGACAAAGCAGAAACCCATAGAGATTCATCTAGAAGGTAAAATGATTCTGTGAATACTTATTTAATTGCCTTTGGAAGATATGTCATAATAGCAACACTATGAGAGCAAATTTAATCATTTTATCTAACCTATAGATTTTAATGAAAGCAAAGATGTTTGAAATGTAACTGTAATTCATGGAAAAATTGAATAATAATCCCATTAACTACAACAAGTATTACATTTAAAAGTAATAATACAATCAACAACACGCCAGGCCAATTCTGGGAGGCCCATCTTACCCCAAGGGTCAAATCTGATCTTTTTACTTCAAAATAAAAATAACTTTTAGTTCACAAATCCAAACACACTGATCTGTCCCTCATTAACAAATAGACACACAAAAAACTTTGATATTCAACATAATACAATGTCACAGATCTTTATTTTCCAGAGACACAAAATTAGCTCGATTAACCTCAACCTAAAAAAATAAAAAAAAATAGCGCAGCCAATTATATTTGGAGATGCACTCAAACACGCTAAACAAAACCAGCCCAAATATTTCAAGACTCCTTTTCTATTAGAAAAAGTGCACTGTCTAGTGCTAAAATGGGCAAAGTTAGAACCAGTGGAGGGTCAGACATGAGACTCCTTTACCTCCGCGTCCTTCAGCGGGTTGGTGACGTCATCGACGGGTGGCGCGCGGCGGCTGGTGATGATGTGCAGAAACTTCTCCAGGTTTCTCGTGGACAGAGAGTCGTTTTCACCGTAGAAGCGCAAAACATTCTGAAGAAAGCTGTCCTTCATATTACTTTCCTTTCGTTATGAATAACTTTGGTTAGAACTGAGTTGAATGCAGTCGACGGTCAAGACGGAGGGGAGCCAGACGCGCGCATTCCAGCCGCAGGTTCATGAAACGCAATTCTTTCATTTCCTTTTCAGAAATGATTTGCAATTTCTCGGACGTGGGAGGAACACATTTCTCGGCTTTACTAGTCAGTGATAGTGAGCAGCCTCAGAGCTGCGCCCGTCTCTGCTCAATGAAGGCTTTGTTTGCGCGTGTCAGACTCTCCAGGTTCCGGTCAGACGAGAGAAACTCGAGCGCTCATGGTCGAAGGAAGTTACACCATTGAGTCGGACAGAATCCCAATATTTACACATTTCTCAATTAAGCCAACTTAAGCAGTATTACTGACCAACCATGACTTTGTGCTTTTCAAAAATAGTCACATTTTAAGTAAACCTAAAAACCTACACGTTCAATATTTTAGAATATTTCAACACATTTCCTGGAGAAAGTCAAATGCTCGCCAGATAAGAGTGTTGGTGTGGTGCGGTCTTTAGATGTCAGGAAGGCACGGTTGACCGTCAGCTTCTTTAAAATAACAAATTTAATTTGAATTTCGGCAGAGACAACTCCGTTTTACTATTTGAAGACATGATTTCATCCAATGGTACAAATTCTTTATACCTTTTGGGAGCAATTGATGCTTTAATCTGGCTTGTTTACATTTTGTATTTTTACAAATGTTCATGAACATGCATCGTCCCTATCAAATGAAAAAATAAAAAATTTCAAATTGATTCAAGTATTCCACAAAAACGAACTAAGCACTTATGGTTAGACAATTATTTTCTCTTATAAAGGTTCCATTCGTTAATTCATTAACTAACATTAATTAACAATGAGCGATACATTTGCTATAGTATTTATTAATCTTTGTTAAAATTATTATTAAACTATTATTATTGTTAGCTCAAGTCCATGAAATAATATTTACAGATATCACTTTTCATTTTAATAATGTATTAAATGTTGAGATTAACATTAACTACGATTAATAAATGCTTTAGAAGTGTTTTCCATTGTTAGTTCATGTTAACCAATGCAAACAAACAGAACCATATTGTAAATTACCAAAAATGTTTCAGTAGTAAATTCACAGAGCCACCCCGAGCAGAAGACGAAGGGCCTCGCCGTTTCATTTGTGTAGAAGATTTTAAAGAAGCTGTCAACTCGACGCATCAGAAATCAGTAGACGTCTCTGAGAGACGTGATACGAAGATTTGCAGTGATTTCTTCAGCAGTGGTGGGTCTCTGTGCTCCAAAAGTTACTGTGGATTTGTCAGACAGCATCAGGAAGCCATTGACATTAAAGTGACCAGGAATATCTTCAACATCCAGCCAAACGAACACGGCAGGAAACGAGCAGCGCAGAGTCACGACAAAACCCTGCACAGTTCCCGCATCCTTTACGGAAAACTGCAAAACACAAATAAAATGAACCCGTCAGTCATTTGAGGGATATCCTAAGAAAAAGCAGCAGATGTCATTTACGTTAGTAACGTCTCCGTTTGTGAGGAAACACAGTGCATTTGTAAACTGTGAATGTTGAGAATGCGTCTCTCACCGTGATGTCGGGTTTCTGCAGACCTTCTGCGTGTCGTGGAGAGCTGAGGAAGATGTGATTGAGAGGGCTGATCATTTGACCTTCCGGACTACTCAGGTGAGAGGTGGCGATGCAGGAGCGCCGAGTGCAGTTCCCACATTGAGCCAGGAGAGCAGATAGAGGATGCTGAAACACAAGGGTGCTCCCACCTGCTTTTATTGTAGTCACATTCGACTCTAAAGAACAGACGGCATCAAAGCTGCTCCAGCTGTATAATTTCACCTGTGTGAACATACATATCATACAACATGACAAATACGAATCAAAAGTCACACATTTACTAATGCATTAAACAAAAATGAAAGCATGTTTCATAAGAGCTGGTTTATTATCATACTGTATAATAACTCAAAAAGCAAAAAACAAACGTGTCAAAAGTCAAACGTGTAACTAAGCGCTGCCATCTGACCTCGGCTTTGACACCGTGCTGCTCCGAGTGTCTGTCCGAGACGGCATAGATCAGCAGCTCCCCCTCATCCTCAACCCCCACTGACAGGAGAGGAGCGTAAAAATCTGTAGCCCAGTAGTGCAGCATCTTCCATTTCCCACCAAACTCTGAATGTGCGAGAGATTTTCCAGTCAAGGATCACTTTGGCAAATAAATGATCATTAAAATTAAGTTTGATAAGCAAGAATGCCTTCATCTATATAGAGATGAACAGCAATAGTTATTCGGAATTCATTCACCTACAGAGGACCAGGATGGCCCTTGCCAGATGTCATTGAGCTGCCAGTAAAGAGTGCCCATTGTATGACCTTTGCCCTCGACGATGTCACTGCGGCTGCGGCGGTAGAACTCGGTTTGAATCTTCACACACTGTGCCTGCATCACCTGCTCAAACCAAAGAGTGTGATCGCAGGATGCACTACTGTTCACAAGTTTTTGGGTCTGTAAAATTTTATGTTTCTGAAAGAAGTCAAACAAGTCTCGTTTGCTCACCAAGGCTGGGTTTTCTTTTGTGTTACATTTTAAAACGTTCAAGGGTTAGTTCACCCAAAAAGGACATTTCTTTTATTAATTCCTCTTCGTCATGTCGTTCCACACCCGTAAGACCTTCGTTCATCTTCAGAACACAAATGAAGATATTTATGACGTCAGTGAGTCTCTATTGCCAGCAAGATAATGAACACTTTCAAGGTCCAAAAAGATACTAAAAAGATATTTAAACAGGTCATGTGACTATAGTGGTTCAACCTTAATATTATAAAGCAACAAGAATACTTTTTGAGTGGCAAAAAAAATCTAAATAACTGCCAAAGTGACGTGATTTCAGTAGACGAGGCTTCGTTACGTCTTAAGTGTTTCGAAATATCAATAGTTCACTTGACTTTGGCAGTTTGATTCACGATCTGAACCCCTGATTTGAAACAAAAGATTCGTAAAGCTTCATGAAGCAGTGTTTTGAAATCGTCCATCACTAGATACAGTTGAATAAAGTCATTATTTTGTTTTTTTGCCGCATAAAAAGTATTCTCGTCACTTCATAATATAAAGGTTGACCTACTGTGCACACATGACCTGTTTTAAAAGCTTTCTGAGCGTTGATCTTGCCATCAATAGAGACTCACTGAACCATCGACTAGTGTTGTGAAGATGAAGAAGGTCCTCACGACATGAGGGTGAGGAATTAATGACAGAAGTTACATTTTTGGGTGAACTAACTCTTTAAGGCAGCACTGAAGCTGAATCACAGTGTATATGTCCCGTTTACCTGAGTGATGTAAATAGTGTCTCTGTATCTCTGCACTGGGTCTGTGCTGTTGGGGAGAATGTAATGCAGTTCTGCTTGCTTTAGCATCTGCTGATTTCCATCTTCATGATGCTGCCGATGAGATGAGAATTTGCTGCTGAAATCCCAGTCTGAAGACACTGAAACCTGGTTGGAGAGGAGAAGTGAGAGGCATTATGTTGTATAGAATGTCTGTTGTTGGACACTGGGGGAAGTGTGGGTCTAATTAGTATACAGGTAGCCAGAGAGTCATGGAGAGAAGTAGGTGGAAGCAGTTTGTGAGCGTAATGTGTGTTTGTGCATCAGAATTGAATCATTTATAAATGACACCCTTCACCTTTTGAACTAGTGACATTAACTGGCTTTAGGGTCACAACAGGAGAACTCAGTTATAGGAACTAAGAGCTCATTTGTCCCCGGTTCATGTTCCTGGTTGCATTCGCACCGGAAATAGGAACTCTGCAGCGGCCGAACGCGGCGTCTTCACAAACGCTGAAGTCCGGTGGATGGAGGATGCCGTGATCGGAGCTGAGCTTGTTGTGTGATAACGGAGATGGAATGTAAACGCATAATTTAATAACTTTCAGTATTTCAGGCGGAGAAAAGAACAATCCTGCAGGCGGGTAAATGCCGTTGTCGCTGTTTTCCACGTTCGTGAAGAAAATATGTTTACGCGGCTTTTTAAAAGCGCCCATCGTCATTCACTCACGTCACTGAGAGTTCCTCCAGAAGGAGTTCCTGGAACTAAAATCGTTCCTAGTTCCTACGAAAAGGTTCCTCCGGCGCGAAAGCCTCTAATAATAAACTAGTATTTGGTGTTCCAAACTGCAAATGTGAAAACCTCAGAAAGCACAGCACCTTACGAAGCGTGGACAATGAAGGCCAGGACTGGAAGCCATACTCGGAGGCGAAGCGTGTGCGAGGGAAAGCAGTCCAGTTCCAGCAATCGTTGTAATAGCTATAGTAGTGGGTGTCTCCATAGTGGGGGTCATAGGGGTCTTCTGCCACCCAGCCTTCCTTCTCAGACTCGACCCCATTGGTTGGGCTGGACACTAGAAAAGGACGAGTGCTGTCCTCCTGAATTAAAGCACAGCATCCACTGATAAGACGTAAGATAGTACTTTAATGCAAGTCTGTGAGCATGAGCCTCAGTCTCACCTGCAGCACGACGTCTCTGATGTTCTCGACGTACAGATTGACGTAATCTTTCACGTACAGTGGGCGCTCCGTGACGGAGATGTTGAACCAGTCTGCTGCTATGGCAGCTTCATTCTCATTGTTCCCACTCCAGATGACCACTGAGGGGTGAGATTTCAACCGTCGAACCTGAAGCACAATAAAAGTTCATAAAAGTGCAAACAAGGACTGGTGGGTCAGTGAGATAATGCTGTTTTTTGAGCATCAGTTCTAGGACTCTCACGATTCCTCGAGTACTCCATTTTGCAATTTACCCGTGTCGAGTGGCCAGAAGTGGCACATTCCTCGGACGAGAATCCATGAACTGCATTATTACGTGAAGGTTATGCCCGTCCAGGAGCGGCTCGTAAACCGTCAACACTGCGCCACATGAACGGTTTTCATTTACATTCATCTGGGAACGAAATGTGTGCCATTTTACCAGATTTGTAAGGTAAATTATTTATAAATCCTGTGAAGTGTTCATCGCGATTTCTATAATATCAAAATATTAAAGGTTATGTGAACACTTTAATTAAATGTTGTATAGC
Organism: Opsariichthys bidens; assembly: GCA_037194245.1. Taxonomy (NCBI): domain Eukaryota; kingdom Metazoa; phylum Chordata; class Actinopteri; order Cypriniformes; family Xenocyprididae; genus Opsariichthys; species Opsariichthys bidens. Next base: position 32,437,258 of record CM074279.1, read on the forward strand.
CAATACTAAACAAGCATTTGATCTGCTGTAAAGTGGAACACCAGGCCGTTGGCGCCCTCTGCAGGCATTTGATGACCGTTTATTTGATGTATTTTAACAGCGTTGTTCAATAAAGCCAGGATTACTTGCTTTTGATACTTTATTTGAACCAAATGTTATTGCCTGTTATTGTTATTATATATGTATTTTAAGTCATTTTAAAGCTTTTGTACATTTTTAAAGCGAATAAAAATAAAAATCAAATTGTCATGCTATCATCATGAGGAAATATTATATATATTCTTAATCTCAGGAAAAACCTTTTAACTATTTTATTATGTACATTTGTCATTTTTCTTAGTTTCTGTAGTTTAAACATTTCTATTTAGCTCTAATTTTATTTTTTATTTCAGTTTTAGTCATTTTAGTACTTACAATTAGTTTTTTTATTTCAGTTATTGGAAAAGGCACACATCTATTTTCATTTACTTTTTGAGTTTTGTTATTTGTATAATAAATGTTCATATTTTATTTTTATTTAACATTTTTAAATGTTATTAAAACACTTTAATCATTTTAGTTTTAGTTATCAATAACAACACTAGCTTTATGCAAACGCAAGGTTGTGAAACGTCACGTGGCGCGACACTCCAGAAACATCATGATATTTATGAAACAATAATTCATGAAAACAAATATTACAAGATGAAACATTAATATTCAAGATGCATCCGTTTTAAACTTTTCTTGAAAATGCAATTAAAAGTTTTTCCAAACACTCTCATGTGTCCTTGACCCTTTTGTTTGTCATTTATTTGAGGTGAGAGTGCTGTGATGCGAACCTGCTGCGTGACTTCCTCCCTCACGGTCTGTACGAAATCCTTCTCCATAGGGTACAGCGCACAGGCAAACATGAAGTCCTGCCAAATCTGACAAAAGAGCAAACAAAAAGCCAAATCGTTTGCATTTACAGCATGTCACAGGTGGAGGATTTCATGTGACAAGCTTACCATGATTCCATACACATCACACAGGCTGTAGAAGAGGTCTTGCTCATAAACGCCACCACCCCACACTCTCAAAGCGTTCATATTGGCCTTCTGTGCCGACCGGAGCAGGACTGTGATCCTGAAATGACAAGGCGATTTCACATCAAACGAATTCATTCGTCTGGTCACTCAGCCAGGCTGTTTGAGTGAAGGTGGGCTGCAAGTCGTCTCACATGTCAGTGGTAACCTGGTCCTGAAAGGCATGAACAGGAATCCAGTTCGAACCTTTCAAGAAAATTGGCTTTCCATTAATCCGGAAGTAGAAGCTGAGGCCAGGGGAGGAGGGTATGGGCTCCTGGATCAACTCCACTGTGCGGAAAGCAACCTGAAATAGAAAACCCCAACAAAAGAGTGAAATAGACGTAGAAATTAAGAATAAGAGAGACAGATGTTACCTTTCGCTGTGCATTAAATGTCTCTCCACCCTCCCAGTTGATCTCTATCTCCAGCTCATAGAGAGGCTGCTCTCCATGTCCAGAGGGCCACCACAAACGGACACTCTGGAAGTGAACACATCATACTGTGATATTACCTCTGAAATGAGGAATACGGGATACATGACAGGACACCGGATGGTCATCATCAAGCAAACTAGAACTGATCTCACCTGTTTGACCTGGAAGATTAAGGACTTCCTACTCTGTCCAGGTGTAAGAGACAGATGAAACTCCTCTGAATGCAATGATGGTATGGACAGAAGGACAAGAGCCTTCGATGCTTCAACAACATCGAAGAACAACTCCACTTCAACATTCCAGCTTGAATGAGCAGAGTCTGCATACAGGGAAAGACAAACGGAGAGGAATATGGGAAAAGAGGGAATTTGCATTTTATGTTGATTTGTTTTACTATTATATTGTCTAAAACTTCGCATTCAGATGCAAAAATCTGCGTACCATATTTTGGAACTGTGGTAAAACTTAGAACCCTTAAAGTGTTGAAGAGTTCTAGCCGAACTCCCTTCCAGATGCCCAGAGTGGGAAAAGACGGACCCCAGTCCCAGCTGAACGAGCTTTGAGCCTGAAAACAGAAACGATCAGGAAATCAACGACAATTAAAAAATTTTAGCATTAAAATTTCAATTCATATAATTAAAACAAAATTAAATGACAACATATAAAAAAAAAAATTTAATCAAATTACAAATAACTATTTTATATAATTTTATTTATAAAAAAATATTTAATGATTAAATATTTATATAATTGTATATGAAATTTATTTGAATATACTTCTATACATTTTATATTAAAACTTACTATAAAGGGCCCTCATGCTCATTATAGGCTCATCATTTTGTTCAGGGTTAGAATACGCTTACAAGATTTAAAGGCGTGTTTGATTATGATTTGACTTTTTTTAACTTCAGTCACTGCGTAATGTTGCTGTTTGATCAGAAACAACATCGGAAAAGTTACGACACTTAGAGTTCAAAACAAAAGGAGATGCTTGGTTGGTGACATCACTAACCCTAAAATTTACATAATGTCGGGGTGCTTTAGAGAAGAGGAAGAGTTGTTGTCGTCGAGTGTCGTCGATGCCGTCATTTTACGCCGGACCGCTTCACAAACGAGGGTCGATTCAACGCAAAAGATGAACGTGACGACACACGCTAGTGACGAGTCGATCAACATCAATTTATCCACGAACCGTTCAGAAACGTCCCTCCGTCCGTTTGAACACTTTCCTCATGTTGTCTGCGTGAGATTCTCCAGCTTTGTTGTTGTTGAGCTGTTGAAGCTCCGCCCTCTTCTGGAGCAGCGGCTCATTTGCATTTAAAGGGACGGCGCACAAAAACGGCGTGTTTTTGCTCACACCCAAATAGAGGCGAATTTGACAAGAGATAATAAATGATCTGTGGGGGATTACATGACAACGTACCTACGTTAGGGAAATAATGGCAGGACTACAAATGAGACGTTTTTCGTGTTTTGTGAAGTGTTTTCTGTTGGAGAAATATTTACTCTCAACTTTGTGCTTTGTAACTTTGCAGATTGTTTACTTGCACAAACAGCTATATTACACACCGAAGGAAGGGTTAAAAAAATTAAAAAAGCAAAATAGGTTCTCCTTTAACCTCAGTACTTTAACACTTGTGTGACCTTATGGACATTTTTAACTTTTTCAGTTCTTATTTGATCATTTAGCTTGTGTTGGTGTCAACTGCATACATTTTGGCACAAGTGTGTGTTTTTGTAGGAATTTTACTTTTTCACCTCCATTTCCTTTAATAAATCTATTTTACACCAGTAACACAAAATAAACCTCTTGGACAAAAATGTCCCCATTGAAACCCATAAAACTGCCATTTTTAATTCCAGGGTTATTTAACTATAAAACCATGTGATCTTTGTTTCTAGGCTTTAATTCTGTTGGCAAAGCTTCAAAATTTTAATTGTCACTATTTTTAATCAGATGGTGCCATTTTCTCAGGTTTGGCCAATAAAGCAAATACTCGCTTTATTCCTGTTTTCTGCATTTTATAGAGACGACTGGATCAATTATGCAGCTCTAATTGTGTGTGTGTGTGTGTGTGTGTGTGTGCAATTGAGAGAGAAAAACTCTACTGTAAATTGTGTGGCACTTTCCTGAAAGCTCATTTTTTCAGATATCAGTGTCAAATTTGGACAACAAGATGTTTATATTTATGGTTTTCATTTTGTAGCAGTTTTAGAGTTCAACATGATTCAAAAAATACAGATTTTATCAAAAATAATGTTCATAAATAATTTTCATAAACTTTTTTTTCTTATTTCACTTTTTAAACTTTTGTCACTTCAACAATAATCTGCCAAGGGTCTTCTTTACAATGAGACCAAACTGAAGTCTGCGCTCCAAGCTTCACATTTTTATGACCGTTTTTTAACGAGGACCTTTTTTCCCTCTGTGGAACTCATTTGAGTTGACGGGGTTCTTGCCTTCCGGATGAAGTTGACGTGACACTCTCCTTTCTGCACAGGAGGAGGGCAGTCAGGCGGGACTCTGTACCCGGTGTGCGCGCGACTCCTCTGAGACGCATACGTCACCGCCGACATGATCCACACCTGGAGAATATTCTCCTGATCCTTGAGCAATCCAGTAAGCTCAAAATCCTGGAGAGAAACAAGGACTTATTTCAATAAAGCCGTGTGCATTATCACCGTATGTCCGTCTATAAACATGCATACAAATCACATTTGTGAAAACTAGTGCTTGTTGTACACAAAACAGCTATTCCTTTACATATCTGCGAAACATATTGTCCGTGTTTCCGACGGGGACTCCATTGAGGGAAACTGTAGAGATTGTATCGACTCCTTCGAGCACCAGGACAGCTCTGCCTTTCCCTCTGTGAAGAGCAGGAAGGGAGAGTCTCAATATAATCATGCAGTCATGTGACAAAACACATTCTACTTCACCTGACATGCGCAGGTACTGAGAATGATGTCGTGTAAGTCCAGTTGTCCAGTGAAATCCACCTGTAGGCCAGGTCATTAAACCTGTAATATGGGTCCTGTTGACACAGAATCAAGTTCATTTCTCAGTGAATGACCCTGAATGAAAGAATGTAAAAGTGTCTGAATGTACCGAGATGAAGCCCTGGCGCAGCAGAGCAGTGTGAACACAGCCCGGGACCTCGGCTCCGACAGAAACAGACGAGTTCGAGTTCAGCAGCGTCCATTTCCCGTTCAGAGAGATGACCTCTGACCCCACCGGCGCGAGCGCGCGGACAACAACAGCCTGAAGCAGGTGACAGCACACAAGCGACCAAACCGCGTGACTCATGTCCAACTCACACGACCGAAGTCATCTCCAGCCACGGAAAGCCATCAGCAGTGTTTTCTGCTGCACTTCCCGGTTGAAATCAAACGCGCCCTCGGACGGTCAGCTGATCTCTCACGTGGAAGCGAAACATCCGGTGGCGTTTGAGTTCAGGGGATTCGAGTCTGACGTGCGGGTTTACAGCTGGAAGACGCATTTTTAGTGTCTGCTCGTCTGACGATTTCCAGATGAAGCGATCTTCAACAGACGTCTTGCACAGGTTTAGTCTTCAAAAATAAGTGCAGCTGTTCGAAGTGAGGCCCAACAGGACGAACCCTAACCCACAGCACAACAAACTCCGCCTGCAACATCACGTGGCACATTTGAATGTTTATTCTGCCTGCGCTGTTGTGCTGTGGATTAAGGTTCGTCCTGTTTCTAATCATTGATTTATCGGTTTTTAAGAGCAAGTTTCATTAGAAAACATTTCTGAATTATATCACGGTCAATATATATATATATATAATCTTGTTTTTCATCGTTTAATACTAAATTCTTCAAGAACACTAAATCCTCAGTTGGGTTTAATTGTGAAAGACTCTTGCAGTGTTAATCCAGACTCCTCAGGGTTAGACTACAATGACTGACATCACGTTTCTCCCGTTCATTAATTACATTAAGAATTGCAAAAAAAAATAATTTAATTACAAGTTACCTGAAATGTTGTTTAAACATGTAAACGAGGCATTATCCAATTTAATCTGCTCTAATTTGCATGAATTTCAAAAAAAGTCCAATCTTTTTGACATATTAGTCAAAGGTGTTTACAGTCTCTTACCATCCCGCAATTCAGAAAATACTGTCAACAGAATTTTTTTTTTAATTTTCACAATTTTAGGAATAAAATGTATCAAATCAGGCACATTATATCTCAACAAACCCCTCTGAAAGACGCTCAGAATAAAGAGAGGAATATTACTGAAGTTTCATGCATGTAAGATTTCTGACTCAGAGCAGGAAGAAAAAAACAGACTTTAAATGTAAATACTGTAATTGAGAAGAACAGACGCAAATAGATGAAGTGCTATAAGAGATACACAAGTGTATTTTGGATGTTTTCTTTCCACTAGTCTGAAAAAAAGAAGTGTCTTGCCTTTAAACATCTAAACTACATTCATTTAAATACAGACTGTGAAAAGTATAAATTCAAACAGAAAAACGGAATCACATAGAATGAGTTATGCATCTTTATTGAAGGGAAAAAGTAGCAGGACTTTAAATAGATATTTAAGCCAATCGAGTGAGTTGTATTTCAGTGTCGTCACAGCTGTGAAAGCTTGGGCCAAGAGCTGATCCGAATGTTGCAAATCTTTACAATCAAGCACAATATAGAAGAAATCGGTCCCAATCTCCCACTGATGTACAACATCTGACCTGTTCTCCTGTGATTGCATGCACTCCAGGAGTAAGGCCCCAAAAAAAGCAGAACAACCTAAAGACATTCACTCTCCGAGCGGCTCAGAGAGGATAACTGTGGTCATACAGGCATGACGTGTTGTGAGGTGAGACAGAGCCGAGACCGATGAGGTCCATCTCGAGACTTTGTAGTGTGGAAAGGCCAAAGACAGGCCTGCATTCCTGTTTGAGCATAAAACTGGGGTTATGCCTCCATAAGAGACAGATGGAGAAATATGGTCTTGCAACAGTGTCCAAAACATGAGAGAACAAACAGTTTGTTAATGTGTCCAGCCAACATCACATGGCATATTTCTGAGTCCATTCCCGCGCTATTCTGTTGTATCTGCAAAGAGAAGAAGATCAAGAGTTGGAAATCCTGCGATCCTTCATGCAGCCATTGCTTCCAAAACAGTTTTCTGACTCCAGTAATCGCTCCTTGAAAGGTGCAGTAAACCGTTTCTGTAAGCTAATTTGCTTTTTTAGGTGTGGATTTCAAACACACACCGACATGCAGCAGGTGAACGCTAACGGTCGATGAATCGGCTGCGATTTTTTTTTGGTTCTGTGAAACGTAGCGAAAGCACCGTTACTCGCCTTACCTTCCCACTTTCGAACGTCTCTCCATTAGCTTTTCTATTATTGAGGGGATCGTTCACACAAAAATGAAAATTATTTAGGTGTTTATGACTATCTTCTTTCAGACGAAGACAATGACATTTTAAAAATATCCTGCCTCTTCCAAGGTTTATAATGGTAGTGAATGGGGGACGGAATTTTGAAGCCCAAAAAGTGCATCCATCCATCCATCATAAATATAATCCACACGACGGCAGAGGGTTAATAAAGACCTTCTGAAGAGAAGTGATGGGTTTTTGAAAGAAGAATATCCATATTTAAAACTTTATTAGCTTCCTATAAGGCTAGTGAAGGTGCCTCACGGGCAGCACACGCTCTTTTTCCATATTTTGTGCTTGAATGGTTCAATAGCGCGATCACATGAAGGGTTCATTTGAAAATAAAAAAATGAACGGACTGCCGTGCGTTACTCTACACATAGCATGTTCTGAACCCCAAATCCGTTTGTCAGAAAAGCCAGTATTGTCCACCGTCAAGGCATCGCGAGTTCACATTTAACAGCAGAAACTGACAAGTGCCCTCGTTGTTTGTGTACAAAACCCATTAAGTCTGTTTTAGCCAATCAGCACGCAGTATTTAGGTCAGGTGACAAGGTTGCTAGTCACTTTGAAAAGATGCTAGCTGAGGGGAGTTGTCAAAGCTGACTAAAAGTGATCGAGGAATTATAGTTACGACTCCTGCAACTCTCTGTACAGCGTTCACGTCTGAGATGCTGAACCCTTCTTGTCCTTTCACGTGTGCGAGTGCGTTTTGTTTTTTTAAAGCAAATACTCTAAAATGTGAAATGTGGAACAAGCTTCTGCTAAAAAAAACAAAAAAAAACCTTTTATTATATTGGAAAAAAAAACATACTTTGAACTTTAATTCTGTAAGTTGCCTGTATTTTTTTAGTTATTGTGCCAATCAAAACAACCCAACTGCAGTTTGATTGAGATTACTTTGAGTGCACAATAAAAACATGATTTATGAGAAGAAAAACGGAGCTATCTGCTTTTGCAAATGAACTCTTTATATACCGCAGCACAGCCAAAGGATGACAGAAAAACGGTTGCTGCGTTACTGACCCTTCGCAAAGCCCCGCCCCCTTTAGTTACGGTTGCTATGTGCGCTCTCACGCCACACATCATGTTCTCACGGAGTGGAGCAAAGAGACACTGACCACGTATGAAACGGTTTCATATTTAAAGTAGAAGTTGAATCAATCAATAGCGTCTAGTGTGTGTTTAACGTGTCGCTCCTCCATCATCTCTTCACACTAGTTCATTTCTAGCATCAAATAAACGTGAATGAACATCAGAAGGAATGTCGTTTCAAGCGCAGAAAGACGTGAGGACACGATTTTTCAATTTCAAGTTCACCAACGTTAATCTACTGAATCCACTGGACAAAATGGCGGATTCGGGGTTGATTGGTCAGATCGCCTGTCAATTAAACTGTTTGCAAAGGGTCAATTGTGCCAAATCGTAGACACCCTAAACTGAAGAAAAAAATAAGTAAAAAATTAGATGCAGATAAACAAAATTAACGTTAATTTCGACAGCTCTAGAACAAATGAGCATACACACAGAACAGACTCCCAGCAAATACGGGTTTAGGTTTTGATTTACTTTTTCAGTAGCGTTTTTCAGAAATCGTTTACTGCACCTCTAGCGATGATGTATTTCAGTTGATCATTTTTTTACTTACCCACATTCATTAACAAAGGTTTGATGCACGCTATATTTCTGCTGGCGTTCTCATGCAGTGCTACACAAAACAAACGCTCAGCCACTGCAATTTAACGCTCTAACATTTCTGCACATACCTAACACAGACACATCAAAACCATCATGCTTACGCTACGGTTTAAAGCAATTCTGCACTGGAGAAAGATCTGACTTTCCTGTGCATTTTTCAGCGTTTCAGAAGAGACGTGACCGCATGTATTAGTGACGCACACCTGCTGTAGCCACACGCTCATGCTGCACCACACAGGAAGTGCTTCACTCTCTACAGTACCTCTAATGTTCACAGTGCAGAGCTGCCCTTCACCTACAGCATGGCATATTTCTCTGTCCATTCCTTTGCCATTCTATTATACCTGACAGAGCATGGTGTGTTAGAGAAAGAGGTCTGTTCACTTCTACTGTATTCACATGCCTTTCCTCCAACTGTTCGAATGACTAGTTCTTGCCCTTTCTTTGAAAATAAACCTAAGATTCCCACAAACCACATTTTTCTTTCCTTTTTCCTACAACTGCAAAATGAGGTTCAATGAAGGTCTGATCTGATCGGTGATGATCTGCATTCAGACAGGCTGTTTGAATCACATTTTAATTAGAGCCATCATTGGCTCGTCTAGCAAATCAATCATTCGCTTTCACTAATCAAGGATAAGTCTTGCAAAAAATGAACGAAACTCAAGCTAGATTGAAAAAAACTGGGAGATAAAAAATAAATGATAAAACAATTTTAAAATGTTAACCAAATGTAAACAAAACATTTAAGTAAAAAAATGTTAAAAATAGAAAATAACATACAATTTAAAAATAACAAAACGACTAAACTTCTCTATAAAAAGATTAAAAGTACGTACTTCTCTGTGTCTGTTTTATAGATTCTGGCAATCTCTGGCACAAGAGGGTCATCTGGATTGGGGTCACATAAGAGTGAGCAGATGGACAGGAGAACTAGAGAGAGGACACACACACACACAACACAATACGTGACATCCTTACACAACCTCGTCGACATACGACACGGGAAACTCAATTATACAAAATATCACGTCGCTCGTCCAATCAAATTAGTTGACCGAAGCTACCTTGTGTTCAATCTAGGACTGTGGACCACCACCCAAAACACATTTGTCTGTATGTGAATTCAGTTTTATATGAATATTACAATAAAATCTTTGTTTACAAAAGAAATAACCAGTCAGCAATTAAACGTTACATTACACACAGCAGCACTTGGATTCGTGCAGGAAAAGAGAGTGTTATACGAGCCCGTTTACTTCAGAGTCAGACATTTGGACGTTGGGGTAGTCGTGGCCTAATGGTGAGGGAGAGTTGGACTTGTAAGCAGAAGGTTGCCGGTTCGATTCCCACGCCGGCAGGAATTGAAGGTGGGGATTGTGAATGAACAGCACTCCCTCCACCTTCGATACCACGACTGAAGTGCCCTTGAGCGAGACACCTGACCGCTAATTGCTCCCCGGGCGCTGTCGCAATAGCTGCCCACTGCTCCGGGTGTGTGTGCACTTGGGATGGGTTAAATGCAGAGCACCAATTTCGAGTATGGGTCACCATACTTGACAATACGTCACAACGACGACTTATTTGTCAGCTTCGCGATCTGTCCAACTGATTTTCCACTAATTTACAATCCTTGACACCTCGCTTCTTTTCCCAAATCTTCACTCGCAGCATTTTCACAGGTGCTTCTTCCTTTTTTGCTCACTTTTACTATAGTAAAATAGAAAAACGCTGTAGAAGACACCTTTTTACTTGCACGTAAAATTCTATTTAACAGTTTGTTTACAGCTGGCCGATCGATCGATCGATCGGTTCACGACTGAACAGCGCTGAATACAGGTGTAAACGAGGCAGGGCCGCCCTCGACTAAAGATTTTTCTGGTCGACCAGTAGTTGTTCATTTTAAACAATTAGTTGACTAATCGCACGTTTATTAATAAACCATATAATTCACAATGAAGAGCCTTTAATGCCCACAGAGCCTACTCTGCACTCAAGCCCACAAAGCTTTGCACAGCGCGTCGGCAGAAGGCAACGTTGTCAATGTGGCGGGGAAAAACAGCAAGGAGATTTAACATTTAACATTTTAATAATTCATTGATGAACTGCCGTTTCAGTATTTTGGGCTGCAGCGATGAAGTCGACGAAGCTGACTCGTCATCTCCGCAGCACTGGACGCGCATTTATGCACAATTCATACAGGAAACCAGAGAATGTGTTTTCCATTTCAAATGGTTTGTTTAAAAGTAGAGATTTCACTTTCTATATGCATGTATTTTTCATGTCTGTGAGGCAAGTGATCGCACTCAAATTCACGGCAGAAATCTCTTCCTGTTTGATTTCATTATTTCACAAAAGCACAACGTTTTGTTGTTATTGTGAGAAATAAAAGTAGACTCTTCAGATTCAGAATATGTTTTACTCTCATCAGTAGGACTAAAAATACAGAAGTATTTTAAGTGATCGCACCGGTGTGTGGTAAATCACACATAAGGCAAGTTTTACAATAACTTCAATTCATTTTTGAAATATAATCATTTACACAGTTACTTAACTTTTTCATGACAAACAAACATTAAATAACATTACTAACACTAGCTATAAAAGCTGATATAGTGTATATATTTAGTGAAATGTTCAAGAGTTCACTTCTCTAGTCACAGCCCTAGTTTTCTACAGAAGCAACAGCTGTTATTGTCGAGTACCTTTAGAAATAGTGAGAGCAGGTGACCACTGGGACCTGAGGATATCCAGACAGATGCTGCCATTACTGTTTATGTTAGGATGGTAGATTCTTGTAGTAAAAGCAACCTAACACAAAAAAACCCAATGTTATACACACCTACAAACAAACACACAAGGGGAAAAAAAACATTTGACCAAAGTCCTCACCTTTGGCGGTTTAAAGGGGTAATCTGTTGGGAAGTGTATGGTTAGGAAAAAAAACACCACCCTGATATGGACTTTCATTCTGTATTTAAAAAAAAAAAAAAAAACAAACAAAAAAAAAAATCTCTTTAGTACATTTAAACTTCCATTCAGTCGTTTGGGGTCAGTAAGATTTTTTTTAGAGATGCACCGATGTATCCGTCGCCAGTATTTAGGGGCAGATTTTTGTTCAATTTACAACCGTTGGCAAAAAGGCAGATAAAACAAACAGATGGTTTATTAACTAACAGCGTGAAACACGGAGCCGGTGACCTGCTGAATGTTAAATGGATCTAACCCATGTTCACTAGAAATGATTCGATGATGCAGCAATAAACTAACAAGTTTAAGTTTATGCAGGTGTATTTGAACTTTGCTGATTTGAAACATGATCAAAATGCTGCCTACATTAATGACACATTTTCAAATAAGAGAGCAAGAGAAAAGTATCGGCATCAGTCCCAAAAATCCTATCGGTGCATCCCTAATTTTTTTTCAAAGAAATCACAGCAAGGATGCTTTAAAAAGCGATAAAGTGACAGTGAAGACTTTTAAACGTGAGTAAATAAATGTTCTTCTTTTGAACTTTCTATTTATCACAGAATCCTGAATATAAAATACATCATGGTTTACACAATATTAGGCAGAACTGTTTTCAACCAACAAAAAATGTTTCTTGATCTTCATATCAGAATGATTTCTGAAGGATCATGTGACACTGAAGACTGATGATGTAAGAGTAATGATGCTGAAAATTCAGCTTTGATCACTAGATATAAATTATATATATATATATACACATTTGTATTACACAAAATTACTCTTTTTCTGCATTCTTAATAAAGTAACTGGCGAAACTTTTAAAAACTTCCCAAACTTTAGGATGTTGTGTTTTGTGTTTTTACTCACCGGCCCCATGATTGTCGCCTGCCAGTGGAACACTGCAGAAGAGATCAGCGTACAGTAAATACATACAGACATAATATATGTAAATATATGTAAACGTCTGGGATCTCACCATCATCCCCCACTGGACCTGCTGAACACTGTGCAGGAGGATCACGTGCCAAATCAGTCAATTCCTACAGGGAAGAGGAGTCGGAATGAAACAAACAAGCATGCAGAACTACCGAAAGACACAGACTCTCCATAAGGAAGAGTCGATAATGGCGCCCGTCTCTTTTATCACTATCGTGACAGCAAGATGAAACCGGCAGATAGAATGTTTAGCAGCACATGTATTTATAGTTGCAGAGAGGGGGTCATGAGGGAGAAGAGCTGGAACAACACTTCAACAGCACTACATTTACCTTTACTTTTATTTCAACATGGGGATTTCATGACAAACTCATCATTCTGGAGCTTTACAGAGCTTCTTCCCAACACACTGAAACATGGGAAAAGACTAGGTTTACCGCATAACATGGACAAAAACCGTTTAGGATCCCAAATTAAACCTCGCAGTCCCTAAAGGTCAACTAAAATGGAGACCTGACGTCGAAACTTTCAGGAATTGGCATATGAAACATGAATTAAAGACGTTCTTCGTTTTAGTTTTATTACATTGAATTTCATATGACTAATTATGGCAATAAATTAATATAATATCCACGGCACGAGACAGAGCGCGAACAGTATTCATCAAAACAACTATGATTATTAGTTTAAACCTCGTCAGTGTGTAAGATTTGATCTCTACACGATCAATACGACGCTTTCTGATCCGAGACCGTGTTCCGTGTGTAATCGGCATCCGTCGGTCCGGCAGAGTTCGGCTGGTCTCAGTCCCTCCAGAGGAATAAACGACACGTTTGATGCGCTTCTTAATAACGTTCACCGACAAACATCTGGCCGTCGCCGCTGGTATTAAAGAATACGCGGCTAGATGACTAAAATAACTGATCATACACCAGTTCAGAAAACGTCTGGCATATACATTTACACTGAAAATAATTTCCCACTCACCTTTTGGATTCGTTTAAGCGCCATCTTCCCACTGGCTGTTGTGGATCCGGAATAAATCTCGCTCTTTCTCAATGCGTGAGCTAACCCGAGAGCTAGCCAGCTGCCTAGATAAAAACTAACATTCAAATGTCAGGATGTCAAAAATAAAGCTTGCATTCAACGTCTAGAAATGATGTGGCAATCAAAGGTGTGAATACAGACAGGCCCTGATCCCTGTCGGTGACTGTAGTTCACTTCTCTTTCAGTTTGTGCTGACAAGATGTCCGTGAGCTTGTTGTTAGCCGCTTCGAGCCGCTGCTTCTTCTAATCGCGCGGATTAAATGGCGAATCAAAGCTCATCGTGAGCAGAGCGCCACCCTGAGCGCTGGATGACATGTCGTTATATTTATTTTTGTGAAAATGGAAAAAGAACCAAGCAGGATGAATGTACAGGGATTATCGTGGGGCACGTGATTCCTTGGTTGGACTACAAGAGATGCAAAGATGATGGTCCTGGTACAGTTAAACACCAACAGAGGCAATTTGTGAAAGGGAAGTGACATCACCAGCGAGCCTCGAAGAAAAATGACAAAAAAAGACAAAAAACTGTGGTATCAAATGATCACTTTTGAAATGTGCGTGGACTGAGCAGTGACACCATTTCTACCTGGTTGATGAATTATTCCCAATATTGTGTAAAGAATATTCATGCTGGTTTTTGACTTTGTGAATTGTGACTTTTCGTCTCACGCTTCTGACTTCATTTCTCAAAATCACGAGAAACTCAATTGCGAGTTTTCACAACACACATTGTTTTTTTATGCTGTAGCAAAAGCAAGTGTCCATAAAAGTAGTAAATAAAACTCCACAAAGAAATCAGTTAGTGATAACTTCTCTCGTTTTAATCATCATACACCGTTAAGGCAATCGAAGAAACACTAAACTGGACACAGAAGAGTCTCCCAAACACACGACAACGTTTTATTAACCCATGTGATCGAGCGTTTAATTTTTACGCAGTCTCAACTGCAATCTTGAGCACTGAACAACTTCATTGACCGTCTATAATCATTCATTCTGGCAGAACTCATCCACAAACCATACCGTCATTGAGAGAAGAGTCACTGTGACCTGGACACCTTCATGACAAACATCATTTCAGTTCAAATTAAATCACACAACGGAGCGATACAGAAAAGTCCGAGGCACAGATTTCAACAGTTCTGCATCACTTATTCACTCACGTATCACAATCTGTATCTGAAATCAACAGAAAAGTCCTTTAGATACCCAAACAATACATAACTATAGACTAAGTTAACTTCCCACATGAATTTGCATGTGCGTGTGTGTGTGTGTGTGTGTGTGTGATATCTTTTATATCTTCCCCTGATTGGACAATCATCATCAAATCATCCAAAATCGTCTTAACAAACGTCAAGAAAAGATTTCTCAAAATGAATATCATTTGGTATCGGTTCTCTAACACTGCTGAGGTGCTGTGACCCATGGGAGCTTGTTTCCGCCGCTAAAATAAAAAAATAAAGGTCATTGCTACATTTTCCTCACAATTCTGACTTTTATTTGCATCTTATAAAGTGATAATTGCAAGACAGTCATAATTGCATGATATTAAACCAGAATTACGAGTTAGGTCAAAACTGCGTGAGTCAGAATTGCGAGATATTAAAGCTGCAGTCTGTAAGTTTTGCCTCTTTGTTGCCCTCTCTGTCTGAAACCTGCAGTTCTTAGTGTAATTATCGTATTTTATTATTATTATTATTATTATTATAAGTAATAACATGTCTGCTGCTTTTGTTCTGACTGAGGGGGAAAAGCATTACAGTAAATCACGCTGCCAATGGCGATTAAATCTAACGATCTCTTGGCTCAGATCACGTCAAACCATTTACATTACAAGCTTACCGTTGTGAATCAAGTACTTGCTCAAATTGATTTTCAACCGTTTTTAACCAAAAAAAGTTACGGACAACAGCTTTAAATCAGAATTGCGAGTTAAGTCAGAATTGTGATATAAGGTCAATCACGAGTTAGTAATAAAAAGTCGCAATTATTTGTTTTATTTAATGGCCGAAACAAGCATCCACAGTGATCGGATCAGGACTTCTTCTGAGTAAATCGTATACCTGCAGTATTTCTGACAGTTATTTGCTCTTACGGCTTCCTTTGTTGTGTCCCACTTCCTCTGAGCTTTCCTACTGAAGACGATTTCTGCCACTGTCAGTCTGTCTTCTTGCCATGGCAGTTTCTCTGTTTCCCGTTTCTCTGGCTGAGCTTATGTTTCAGTCCGCTTCCCGAAGCTCCTGCGGATCCCCATCTGACGAGCAGCCCGGTACAGGACTGGCCACGCTTTGGGAATCACCATTAGCCCCACAGTGCAAGTGTTGAGGACTCTGGGAATCCCTGTCAGACTCTGGAGAGCAAACATCATCATCTCCCTGCTCCTCCTCCTCATGGGACTCGGGACGCGGGTGTTGCTCTGAAGGAGGTGGGTTCTGGTGTGCCGTTGGATTGTAGGAGGGCTTGATGGAGGCGTGGCACATGGGGCACGTCTCTTGCACATAAAGCCACTTTCTCAGACAGTTACCATGGAAGAAATGACCGCAGTACGTTATTACCGCTGACGTCATGTCCTGCAGGTTAGGGGAAAAAAAGGTTAAAACGGATTTCACCATCATTGTGACGCTACAGTCACTTTTACACGCCGAACTCTTGTGCTCTGTGCTTGTTCTGACCTGGAAGCAGATGGCACAGACGTCATTGTGATCCCGTAGCTGCTCTGCGCTGGCCCGTGGCAATACGTTGATTTTGCGAGCGGCTTCCTGTCTAAGCAAGAAGCTTTTCCAGCCAGCCTGGGCACGAAGCCACACGTTGCAGTAGGAGTGGATGATAATGACCGACGCTCCCATCCAGCTCCACTCGCCCCACAGCGACTCCCACGCTCCGTACGCCACCACACACACGGCCACCGCAAACTCCAGCACTCGACACACTCCGTTCACGTAATAAACGATCTCATCCAGACCGGGCAGCGCTGCGCCACGCCACACCTCCACCATGAACAGGCTGTAGATCAGCAGAGTGCCGGTCACCTAAGAGACATTTGAAAGATCAGCATGCTGGGATCTCACTAAAATAAAACGAAAATGAAAAACAGAGCATTACCTGCAGTGATGTCAGCATACAGCTAGAGACCAAAATCAGCAGCCAGAAATCCATGTTGAAGAACTGGGAAATCTTATAGGCCATGAATCCCGGAAAGAGGAGCAGAAATGCACACATGGATAAACCACGCAAGTGCTTCCACACACTCCTGCGGAGAGAGAAAGATCATACTGAACGATTTGGATTTGATCAAGCATTAAAAACACGATGTTCAGCTCTCAGATTAAACAGACACCCAAAATGAACTTCCAAACGAACTCAAATAACTCCATTCATCAGTCAACAACATTACCATACAGTACAATTGTGGACAAGAAATTTTAAGTCAGTTACTTTTTTCTGTAAATTCAATCCCCAAAGCATGCTTCCTCAACACGTTCCTAGAGGCCCTGTGATTTTCCAGTGATCCCGAAAACCTTTGCGGTGTCTGACGCGGGCGCTCATTCAGTAATGTTAAGTTTGAAGTTTAACGCAGACTGTCAGGACAAACCTTTATGCAAAACAGAAATCCTCGCGTGAATTTGAAACATGTACTGATAAGGATATCGCCGTAGAATGAAGGTTTTGCGCTGAGGACGCGCGCGCATCGGTCAAGCCATGCTAAACACGGAGCTAATGCATTAGCCTGAAGCTTCAAATAAAGACTTCTCATGTTTTGGGCAGTTTGGATCACGCACCTTTCCCGCAGCAGCTCACTCTGTTTCCTCCACTGTTTTTAAATGCATTTTGTCCATAGAAATGCTTTATTCAGTGCTGTAATTTGACAATACCGGTTACAAAACCCAGTTACAAAACTAATTGTTGCAGCCCTAAAGTATATAATGTTTATTTTTTGTATCAAATATGCGATGGTTTCTCTAGATCAGACTCTTATTCCTCGTCTGGATCATGTAGAGTCTTTGAAGCTGCACTGAAACTGACATTTGGACCCGTTGAACCCCATTGAAGTCCACTATATGGAGAAAAACCCTGGGATGTTTTCCTCAAAAACTTTCATTTCTTTTCCACTGAATTGCAGGATTGAATGAGAGCACACTCACACACACTCACACTCACACACATGGAGCAGTGGGCAGCTATTGCTACAGCGCCCGGGGAGCAATTAGGGGTTAGGTGCCCACCTTCAATTCCTGCCGGCGTGGGAATCGAACCGGCAACCTTCACGTCACAAGCCCGACTCCCTCACCATTAAGCCACGACTACCCTAAACTTAAATAGACGTGACGGGACTTTACTGCAGTGCTAATGCTTTCTGAAAAAATGCTTATTTTTGTTGTGTTTATTCTGTTACTGAGAGGAAAGCGTGCAGCACATATTTACAGATCCATCTAAACGTCGCTCTCAGCAGTGTGGGCGGAGTCAGACGTCCGATTACAGTATAATGCTGCTCACACATTTCGAACTTCATTTTACTCCTGAAAGAAAAATAACTTCGGCGTGACTATATCGAGGCCTTTAAGAGCCCCATTTTCTTGCATGAATCACATGGTTTATACAGTTCTTCCTCCGATCTGTCATTAATACTCTTGGGTTGCTAATGAAGTGACATACCTGTTTCTACTGGCTCCGAGCCCCAACACGACCGGCTCTGTGATCTCACTCATGCTTTGTAAAGTAGACGTGAGAACGATGAAGAGGATGATGAAGAGCAGAAAGCATCGCTGTAGAGCGGCCATGTCCAACAGCCCGGTCTGCAGGGCCAGCAGCAGCAGGGTCACGCCCTCCGTCACACCCCTACGACACACACACACACACACACACAGACATCTGAACGGAGCACACACAAGCACACAATAAACCTGCAAGGTCCTCTCTTACCTGTGCATGACATTATGGTTCTGGAGAGCGTTGAATCCTCCGAGGTAGAACTTGCAGAGGCTCAGGAGTCCCAGAGCCGTATAAGACACCACAAACGTCAGGCCCAGCAGGGAGTATGGGCTAGCACAGCATTCAGATACACTGTAAAACACACTTGAGATTCAATTCACACTTCATTCGGGCAGATTTTCAGGCAGATCGAGCACCCTGACGTTTACCTGGTCAGGAGGTACAGCAGCGGCCCCTGCTGGACGGTAGTGCCAAAATTGGTGATGAGTTGCACTCCGAACAGCACAAACCAGAAGACACTAAACAACACGGGCACAGCGAAGCCATGCCAGAGAGACACTCCGACAGCCATCAGTCTGTATAACTCCGTCACCTACAGAAACAACAGAGTTTGAGACGAGAAGAGTCGAGACGACGTATGTGCAGAGATGCAAGTTTTTACCTCTATTTCCATGATTTCCCTGTAAGTGGCTCTGGCCAGTCTGTACGGCACAAAGAGGTTGGCGAGGAGGAAGACGGCCACCTCAGCAGCGGTGATCATCATGGACACAGAGGAGAGCAAGAGGAGCCAGTCCAGAGGGACAGAAAACACACGTGCCAGAAGAGGGAGCAAGTGTGCCGAGAACAGCCACAGCCGTCGCGTCCGCATGAGGAACGCACACAGCGTACTGATGATTATCTGACCTGCAGGTGATCACACACAGTAAAGAACAGTCACAATCAATGAAAACTTGCACAAATAGTTCAAAGGTAATTGTGCCATTGCACAAACCATACAAAAATACAATAGTGATTTCTTGTGCACTTGAATCACAATTTTAAGAAAAGGTAGTGCAAGAACACTTTTCAATGCACGTATGTACGTAGGGGTGTCGATTTAACGACTCAAGTGTCTAAACGTTTTTGGGGGCCCACTGTATCATATATTTTGTGAAGTAATCCAACTGCAATAATAAAAACATCTTTAAGAGTATCCATTTCATCAAAATATCTTAATTTGTGTTCTGTAGATGAACGAAGGTCTTACGGGTGTGGAATGACATGAGGAAGAGGAATTGAAGACAAAATTTTCATTTTTGGGAGAACTAAACAATTAAGGCATCGGCGTGAGGGTTGTGATACGCTCGACTTACTGGTGAGTGCAGTCACGAAACGGTTCAGTGCTGGAGAGTCCAGTAGCAGCGCACCATCCCACCCATACTGAGCTTCACCTCTCACATAATCCCTGTCAACAAAACAAAACCCTTCGAAAATCTTCACACAAACAACTTCACACCCTTCAAATGATCAAAACCATGTTGATATTTTCACCTGACGATCTGATGAGCCATGTAGAGCAGCAGGGCACAGAGAACATGCAGGTAGAGCTGGATGATGTGTCCAAGCGGCAGCAGCAGCACCACAACACTGACCACATGACCTGAGGAAACAACAACACAACACTGACCGCATGACCTGAGGAAACAACAACACAACACTGACCGCATGACCTGAGGAAACAACAACACACTGCAGAGCCAACACTACCAGTATAATGAAGATCACGGCATGTTTACCCAGGTAATAGATGTTCCAGATGACATATTTGTACTTGAAGAGCATGTCTTCAGTCCTCGCTTTGAGATGATCCGTGAAGCTGTCAATGTCACATTTATACAGCATGTCCAACACCAAAATACTGGGCACCCTGAGCACAACATTCGCGAGCTCTTCCAGTCGTGGCATCTTAACCCTGACAGAAGAACCACATTACTGTGCCTCCTTCATCAGATCGGGATCTCTGTGCTCCGGTTCGGCGCTCCTCGAGCAGATGAGAAGGACATTCTCCGCGAGGACAATCAGTAGATCCGCTGTGGAAACTGTGGCAAGAGAAACGGTGACAGATCTTTGTGTTACAAGACGCGTTTCTTCCTTCCGGGTTGTTTTCTGACGTTCAGCAAGAAGACTTCATGCAAAATGATGCTACCAAAACATCTTAACCCAGTCTGAGCTGCTCTCCCGGCCTACTCACAGCGGCTGAAGATGGGAATCAGGAACTTCTCAGCTGGACTCAGGCAGGGACAGCATCTGGACCAGCCGGGACAGCGCCTTAAACTAGAATAGACCGACAAAACTTCTTCATTGAGATGCAATTCAATCGTGCATTGAAGTTATTTGACAGAAAATAACACGGAATGCCACTTTTTATAATACTTCAGTGCATTTTTAAAGACGGTCGCCTCCCACCTCAGTGTGAGTGTGATAGCTCGCGGTCTGTCTTCTCAAAACAAAAGGGCCTCAGAAACACAATTCATCCTCCTCGAAGGGTAAACAGTTCAACACCTGTCGCGACCACACACTGCTTACACCGTCAACTGCAAACATTCCACTTCCTATGCTCGTTTCTCTTCTTCTTTACTTTTTCAAACAGTGGCTGGAAACTGCACTGCTGCATTACCGCCTCCTACTGGTGACATCAGAGACTGTCCTCGTCACTTCGAGTCTGTCACCGTGCAGCGCTATTGGCTCTTCGCTCTCATACGTCACACACTCATATCGCGGCTTTTTGTTTTTAAATCTAACCGTCAAAAAAAACTCTTTTGATCATTTTCAACCCAGCATTTTTTCTAGTGTATGTGAAACCCTAAAATATGATATTAAGAACAGGCAGATGGAGGGGTAAAAAGCGTAATAGTAATGAAAATAAACTATTATTGGGGTTCTTAAGTAAGCGATAAATATCCATCCAGCGATGTTCTCTCAGAGGGTGATCGGGAGGTCTTGTATCATGAAGGGCTTTATTCTGAAAACAATTCACTATCCCGCTGTTTACTTGCCACACAAGTGAATAATTAGACACGAAATATTGATCGGAGTCTAAATATTTTCTGAGCTCTTTAAATGCGGAGAGAGCCGTTATTCGCGCGCCAAATTCAAATTAGTTTCAGTCACACCTCTCATTAAACGGCATGTCGCCACATAAATAATTAAGGGGATATTATAAGAGATATTGATCTGAGGTAAAACTGTTTTAAATTCGTACCTGTTTGTTAGCCTAATCCTACAGTGTACAAATACGGCAGCAGCTGCGTTTGTTTGGAGCAAGAGAGAGTCCGCGAAACCGGATGACGTAATTAAATAACTGTACACAAAATGTTGATTTGACTGGGTTTTAATATTTTATTAGCTCACCAATGTAACCCGGATGAGCCGGTGTTGTCCTTTCTCAGCGGTTGTTAGCGGGGAATAACGCGCCACTGATTGGCGCGATTGACCAATCAGAATCAAGTATTCCTCAGAGCCGTGGAATAAGGTTTTATAAGGCACTTTTAAATCCTGGTTCCTCATGTGACCTTATAACAGGGTTCTGCTACTGTAATCTAGCACTGTTTAGAACTTCATTTCATCTCTTCTGCTCCACCAGAAAGCCTTCATTTGAATATCCATGTCTGCCATTTTCCTTTATTCCAATAATGCTGCGATTCTGATGTATTGTTGAAATGGTTGATTTAATCTCGGTTCTGCTATGCGATATTTGAATATGAAACATCAACACAATGCCTGCTTCCTCATTCCTCTCCACGCACATCAAATGTAAAGCACAAAACACATTTGTACAATCTCATGAAATATACTGTACAAATATGTCAATATAATTGGGCCATATCGTCATTAGTTTGTGATGTTTGTCAGAACTGGTGTCACCGTAACCTCGCTTCGTCGATCTACTGCACAGACGGCATTTTTTAGCATGAAAAAAACTTCTGAGGAAACTGGTTTTCGTCAGACTTCCAAGGTAGGATGTGTAACGGTCTAAACACGTTCATGAGAGAGTTAGTCAGAACCATGTTTTCTTGCTAGAAAGTTAAAAAATTGTATTATATCTTATTCTTTCGTCTGGCTGACGGCAGAATCTATTAATCTGCACAACATTTGTGATTGTCATCTAAACATTTCCAATGTTCCTCTATTATTGAATTTCAGTTGCGTTATTTTGAAATGAACTCTTGTGCGTCAATTAAAAAAGGTTCACAGAGGACAAAAATGTCCTCGTTTAAAAACTGTCATAAAAATGTGGAGCTTTGAGCGCAGACTTCAGTTTGTTTGGTGAAGACCCGTGGCAGATTATTGTTGAAGCTTATGATAATGATTTATGAACACAATTTATGTAAAATGTATATTTTATGAAACATGCTGAACTCTAAAACTGCTAGGAAATGAAAACCATAAATATAAACAACTTGTTTTCCAAATTTGAGGCTGATATCTGAAAAAATGAGCTTTCAGGAAAGTGCCACACAATTTACAGTAGAGTTTTTCTCTCTCAATATTACACACACACACACACACACACACACATACACACACAATTATAGCTGCATAATTGATACAGTCATTAAAAATGGCAGTTTTATGGGTTTCAATGGGGACATTTTTGTCCAAGAGGTTTATTTTGTGTTACTGGTGTAAAATAGATTTATTAAAGGAAATGGAGGTGAAAAAGTAAAATTCCTACAAAAACACACACTTGTGCCAAAATGTATGCAGTTGACACCAACACAAGCTAAATGATCCAGGGTTATATGAGGGTGAACCCTGAACTCAACCCATGTCCCTTCACTGCTGATGTATTCAGTACATTGACAGTGCTGTAAAATGAAGTGCAATGAAACCTTTTCCCTAATCTAACACATGCTAAGCAGGAGGAAGGAGAGGGTCAAACCATCCATGTGCATTGAGTTGAAAGCCGACGGCCACAATAAGGGAATCTACTTTCAGAGCAAATTCTTTCTGCTGGTGGGATAAGTTGCAATTGACATTTTGCACAGACTTCAGAAACAGACCTGGCTTTCATGCTGCTGTTTGAACACAGGGGAAATTGGCTGCAAAGGTCACTGAGCCCATTTCCTCTCCCCTCGCGTCAGACCTTTACAGCGCCCACTGCTTTTACCTGCACTGTACTTTAATAGTCTCCGTTCTCAGTGTGTGTGTTCGGGTCAAAGTGATCCGAGGTCAGTGTTCGATGTATTTCGCACAGTCTTTTTGTGATGACGACTTCCCGAAAGCACAGTTGAGATGCGTGACTAAGAAGAAAGCGATGATTAGCAGAAGTGGACCTTGCCTTTATTTCCTGTAAACCGCTTGTGCAAAATCAGTATGGTTAATGCGGTAACAGAAATTCTGGTTATTGCTCCTTTTTTTAAACTAACTAGTGATCAGCCCATAGAACATCCTCTTTATGAGTGTTACCATCTCCACTGCCATTCATAGCAAGAAAACGTAAATTTGTCAGTTTACTTTATTTACCCATTTGATGTTTTAGTTTAATTCTTAATATTATGCACGTACGTTCACTATAAACTTACTTATTTCTAACCCTTTCCAATTACACAGCAGGATTTGGAAAAGTCAAGTCAAGTCAAGTCACCTTTACTTATATAGCGCTTTTTACAATGCAAATTGTGGCAAAGCAGCTTTACATTAATAAGAAAATGGTGTCATTGTGCAGCTTATTCTATATATTATTGATTCATTCCGTTGCAAATATCAGTAGTTATTAGTCTAGTTAATTTATGTATATCAGCACTGCAGAAAACAGTGACGTAATCGTCCGGCTCGGCTCAGTTCACATACAACGACACCAAAAACACTGCTGAATATCAAGCAAGTGTCCCCAACGTAAGAAGCCAAAAGTCAATGTCTTAATATCACTAGCAGAGCCGTAAACACCGTCGTCTCCTCCAATCAGATCAAAGAAGGCGGGGCTTACTATTCACTGAAGATGAACGTGAATTCCAACGCAACGCTTTTAGTTTTTACATGTCAAGTCACCTTTTGACACCTTTTGTGTCAAAGCAGCTTCACATTAATAATGGGCTGCACAGCAGCTCCCAAAGAAAATGGTGTCACTGTCCAGCTTATTCTATATATTTGTATTGATTTTACAGTGAAAGAGTGCCTGCGTGATGAGATGGAAGTAAACTGAACGGTTAAACTTTTGTATGATGGATGTGTGTGACGACCTTCAGCAACAACTCTTTTTCAATGTCATTTCGTCATTTTCAATTGATAATATGTTATCATTTAAATGTTGATGTCAGTCATTTACATTTAGTCACTTAGCAGATATTTTAAAATGAAATATTATTTGCAAAGAGTTTAAATAGATTATCTCACAACTAGGCAGTGCTTGAGGTGGGCCGGTACACGCCTCTATTTTTACTTTTAGCGTACCGCCGGTTTTCCTTGCGTACCAGTCGAGAGAAATCTCTCCCTCCCAGGAATCACGTGATTTTTTTCCAAACCAGTTCATGGGAACTCTCAATCTCAATCGCAGTAAGGATTGCCACTCCGACCCTGATCCCTAACTCTACCCTCAGCCAATCAGGCGGGATTTCCGCTGACAGGAATAGGATGTCCTTTAGGACCCAGCCTGGAATGCCTGATCAAAAGTTGCTATCATGATGTCTTGACTAAGTATAACCTCTTTCACACTGTAAAATGTAATAAGTTGACTTTACTTAGAAAAAGTGAGGAAACCGATTGCCTTAAAATTTCTAAGTAAAGTCGAGTATTAATGATTAGTTGGCATAACTTAACACAATTTGTAGAGACAACTTGTTAATCAAGTATAGTTAAGTACTGTTGACTTAAAATCATTATTTGAGTTAACTTTCTGTTAGTGTTCACTTTACTAGGAAAATATTAGGAAACCGATTGCCTTAAAAATTCCAAGTAAGCTAAACTAAAAACAATAAGTAAAGACAAAGCAACAACTGAACTTGAGTTTAACATTGTTTATTACACATTGCATCTGGTAAAAGTGCTTACAATTAAAACAACGACAGTTGAAAAGTTTAATTAAACAAACTTCTGTGCAGCCAGAAGATTAAAGGGACTAACTTCAACTATCTCTTTAAAACAATCTGAAACAGTCTCAACTTACATGAGCAGCAGGTTTTTAAGTGACTGTAGTTTTGGTTTCAGGGATTTGTGTCCAAGAGAAAGAAACACTCTCTGAATAAAATCAATGTTCTTGAGCTGTGGAGGGTATTCCATATTCAGCGCATATTTCAGCCCAAAAAGTAGACTCATGGCATCTGGAAGATTTTCAAGATCAATCACGATGACTCCTTCCAAGATGATCGCGGTGTTCGAAGTTTCCAAATGCAGTGATTGTGGGGAATCCTGGCTATCTTCTTGGTATCGCAGTCAGTATCCCGACAGAAATCTGGGGTGTCACACTCACAGTCCTAATTTTAAAAACAGGAACAGAATATTACAATTGTTGTTACTTATAAATGGGAAATCTCACAAAAGTATATGTCACCTAAAGAATCATAATGTTCTACGCACACCAAATCCAAACTGTTGTTAAAGTACATTGTAGAAAGTTGACAAAATGAGCAGTACATTGGTTTGATTAAGAAAAGTGAAACAAAAGCATAATTTACTTATCTGGTCCAAATTAAGGAGTTGACTGAAGCATAATAGAATGCCTATTTGTGATGTTTGTGTGGGAGTTACAGTAAAGGTACTTACCAGTGCTGTTGTAAAAACGTCAGAGACTTCTTCTCCAAGGCCACGAAGAACTGCTGTGCGCTTTACAGTAATGCTCTGGAAAAAATTGATACAATTAGATTTTGCAGTATATGCATAACATTAAAATAAATATGAAATTAGCCAGTCAGAATCGTCATAAGTCAGTAAAATTTAGTTTAAAGGGTTAGGTCACCCAAAAATGAAAATTCTGTCATTAATTCCCTCACCCTCATGTCGTTCCAAACCCGTAAAACTTTTGTTCATCTTCGGAACACAATTTAAGATATTTTTGAGGCAATTTGAGGGCTGACCTTCCTCCAGGCAGCAAGGTATCTTACCGGTGATACTACCAGTATCAAGTGGTTCAACTGTATTGTTATGAAGCTACGAGAATACATTTTTACTCAAAGAAAACAAAAATAATGACTTTATTCCACATTTTCATCGCTAATGCTTCTTGTGGACGTGTGTTCACGACAGTACCGTGACACAAGCGGCGTGATGACGTTGAACACAGACACGTGCCTTGTGTTCAATGTCACCACGTCGGATCTGGGTCAGTGCCAGTACTGATGTCCTGGTATAAATTGTGGAATAAAGTCGTTACATTTGTTATCTTTGAGCAAAAATGTATTCTCGTAGCTTCGTAACATTACAGTTGAACCACTGATATCACATGGACTACTTTTGTAGATCATCTTGGTACTTTTCTGTGCCTTGATTGTGGTAGTACCCTTGCTGTCTATGGGAAGGTCAGAGAGCCCTCAAATTGCATCAAAAATATCTAAAATTGTGTTCCGAAGATGAACGGGAAAGATTTTTTGGGTTTGGAACAGCATGAAGGTGAGTAATTAATGACAGAATATTAATTTTAGGGTGAACTAGCCCTTTAATAAAAAAGCATTGATAAGCTTACCACAGGTTTGATTTGCTGAAGATATTCAGAGTCTTTTTCCAACAGCCCCTTTCTTGCTCTCAAAAATGTCCAGAAATTGTGAAGCATGTTGATCAAGTGCAGCGAAAAATTCTTGGTTGAGGTTTTTGCTTGTAAATCGATTAAACTCTGAATTGATCTGCAAAAGAAATCAGAAAACTGTTTAATTTACTCACACTCATGCGGTCCTAGATTCACATGACTACCTTCAGATGAATCCTAATGAGTAAATTTATAATATAAAAAATGCTGCAAGAACAATCACCTTTAAGGTGGGCCTTTCAGATAAATCTGCAATGTCTGTCTCCATTGTGTCCTGTGAACCTAAAAATGAGAAAAATCAATGAAATGAAATTAAAGTAGGCAAAAAATTATTAGCTTTATTCAGCTGAACACAAAAGATATTTTTAAGAACACTGGTAATCAAACAACTTTGGGTTCCTGATGGTACTCAAAAGGAACTGAAACTACCGGTATGTGTTTACCAACATTACTAAAAATATCTTCATTTGTGTTCAGAAGAATAAAATCATACAGGCTTAAAAAAATAAGAAATAAACAGATGAATAAATGAGGACCTTTTTAGAATAACTATCTTTTTAAAAGCTTAATTTAACACAAGATGAAATGTTTTGCTGTAACAAAAGTCCTACCTGAATTTTGTAGGATGCCCGTGGAAAAATGTCATTCAAATCAGAGTTTTTTGACAGTCATGTCTGGTACATGACTACACAATTCGTAGGAACGGCAGATGCTCAATGTACCACGATGTCTGCTTTCTGCATACAAACAAAATATCGGTGTTGATGACAATTTTTACAATTTGCCTAAAATCAGGCAGACATGAACTTGAACCAGCAGGCAGAACCATATCAGGACTGTACTTGATGCCATCAATGCACTCTGAAGATGTGACAAGTACAGTGCTTTGGGTAGAAAATTCTGCTGAAGCATGCTCTGAACACGATTAGGAAAACATGAAATCAGGGTAGACGTCACTTTGTCCAACTGGACAGAAGGTTTAAAAAAGGATGACGAGACCACAGGGTTTGCTACTATTCTTTGGTGTGGACTGCAAAATTTTGTGTGACGTTTTTGAAATTTCTTGTCTAACGGATGATTTGTTTGAAGAGCTTGTGCTTGCCTTCAAAACGCATGGTCCAAACATCTCTAAGTGGCCCATATGCCCTAATTAGTTGTGAATAATGTTCAATGTAGTGATGAATGAGGCAATTGAAAACAAAAACTTAATTAGAAGCAGTGATTAGCAGCTATAGCATGTTAGACTGCTCATTTCGATGAACACAATCCAGCACAATCCTACAATTTGATAGAAAAATATAACATCCAATGTTGCTATATAACTCTACCTTACTTAATCTGCTTATTACATGGTCGATTACTGTATATTAAGCAACTGAAAAATATGATAGACAGGAGATGACTCACCTCTCCATGTGCTTCTCTCGTCGTCAGATGCACTTCCGCAAATCGACTCCACCTGTTGGTGGAACTGTGCATAACCACTCATTTCAAACTACTAATTATTGTAAGTAATGTTTAATTGTACTTATTTAGTTTATTAACTTTCAGTGCTGAAAAGTTGTCATTACTTTGTTAAACTTAGTAAAGTCAACAAACTTATTCAAAATAAGTTATAATCACTTACTTTTATAAGTAAAGTGAGCTATTACATTTTACAGTGCACTCTTGTATGATGTTTATTACATTAAGTACACAAATAACATGCTTGAAATATGAAATGAATGCCTATGTATTGCATAATAAAACAAAATGGAAACACAACCATGCCTGAAAAAATGTTTTATAAGAAAAAGGATTGTTGCAACATAATAAGTAATTTAATATTAATTTTACACAATAATAGTAATATTTTAATACATTCATGTACACACAAATATAAAAAATTTCAAACTTGTAATGGGGAACTATATTGGAAGCAAAACATATTCCTAAATAACATAAGCGTTTGTATGCTATGCTGGTACATAAGCTAACTAAAAACAGTGAGAACGAGAAATGCTTGATTTCACAAACTATAGCTTTAATTATGTACTAGTATATGAAAACGCTTTTTAAATGATATAAATCATCACATGATTTTGCAGGAAAAATTACTATCCTCCATTTTAATTTCCATATAATATAATTACAGGGAGTGCAGAATTATTAGGCAAATGAGTATTTTGACCACATCATCCTCGTTATGCATGTTGTCTTACTCCAAGCTGTATAGGCTGGAAAGCCTACTACCAATGAAGCATATTAGGTGATGTGCATCTCTGTAATGAGAAGGGGTGTGGTCTAATGACATCAACACCCTATATCAGGTGTGCATAATTATTAGGCAACTTCCTTTACTTTGGCAAAATGGGTCAAAAGAAGGACTTGACAGGCTCAGAAAAGTCAAAAATAGTGAGATATATTGCAGAGGGATGCAGAAGTCTTAAAACAGCCAAGCTTCTGAAGCGTGATCATCGAACAATCAAGCGTTTCATTCAAAATAGTCAACAGGGTCGCAAGAAGCGTGTGGAAAAACCAAGGCGCAAAATAACTGCCCGTGAACTGAGAAAAGTCAAGCGTGCAGCTGCCAAGATGCCACTTGCCACCAGTTTGGCCATATTTCAGAGCTGCAACATCACTGGAGTGCCCAAAAGCACAAGGTGTGCAATACTCAGAGACATGGCCAAGGTAAGAAAGGCAGAAAGTCGACCACCACTGAACAAGACACACAAGCTGAAACGTCAAGACTGGGCCAAGAAATATCTCAAGACTGATTTTTCTAAGGTTTTATGGACTGATGAAATGAGAGTGAGTCTTGATGGGCCCGTGGCTGGATTGGTAAAGGGCAGAGAGCTCCAGTCCGACTCAGACGCCAGCAAGGTGGAGGTGGAGTACTGGTTTGGGCTGGTATCATCAAAGATGAGCTTGTGGGGCCTTTTCGGGTTGAGGATGGAGTCAAGCTCAACTCCCAGTCCTACTGCCAGTTTCTGGAAGACACCTTCTTCAAGCAGTGGTACAGGAAGAAGTCTACATCCTTCAAGAAAAACATGATTTTCATGCAGGACAATGCTCCATCACACGCGTCCAAGTACTCCACAGCGTGGCTGGCAAGAAAGGGTATAAAAGAAGAAAATCTAATGATATGGCCTCCTTGTTCACCTGATCTGAACCCCATTGAGAACCAGTGGTCCATCATCAAATGTGCGATTTAGAAGGAGGGAAAACAGTACACCTCTCTGAACAGTGTCTGGGAGGCTGTGGTTGATGGTGAACAGATCAAAACACTGACAGAATCCATGGATGGCAGGCTTTTGAGTGTCCTTGCAAAGAAAGGTGGCTATATTGGTCACTGATTTGTTTTTGTTTGGTTTTTGAATGTCAGAAATGTATATTTGTGAATGTTGAGATGTTATATTGGTTTCACTGGTAAAAATAAATAATTGAAATGGGTATAAATTTGTTTTTTGTTAAGGTGCCTAATAATTATGCACAGTAATAGTCACCTGCACACACAGATATCCCCCTAAAATAGCTAAAACTAAAAACTAAAACTTCCAAAAATATTCAGCTTTGATATTAATGAGTTTTTTGTGTTCATTGAGAACATGGTTGTTGTTCAATAATAAAATTAATCCTCAAAAATACAACTTGCCTAATAATTCTGCACTCCCTGTATAATTGATTATAATCAATTATATAATAGCTCTTATATATATATATATATATATATATATCGACTTTACGATGTTTCCTCCACGGAACACAAAAGAATAATGTCCAAAACAACTTTGTATGAACAAGAAAAACATTTTTCACAATATCTTCTTCAATGTTCCACAGAGGACAGTCATTCCGCTCCGGAGAGTCAATGATGACAGAATTGTTGTTTTTGGATCTACTAACCATTTCGCAATGCTAATAATTTTCATTCCACCACAAATCAACTTTTTCCATCAAAATATTCGTAACCGAGCTGATGTTTCCTTTAGATACAAAATGAAAATAATGAAAAACAACCATCACATCCGCAGAAGCGGGCAGTTTAAACGCGAGCCATCGATGAAAGCGTGTTTCAGTAAGGAGGGTGTGAAACGCACAATGACTTCATTTTACAGTAAGCGACGGATGGAAGTCGTGTGGGGAGTGGAACAACTGTATTCATGGTTTGACACCACACCTCATTATGATGCAATATACATGTATCAATCAGCAGAAAATTCCACATGACAGCTTTTTAGCTATTTTTGTCGTAGATTTCAGTGTATGTAAACATGACTTTGCAAATGTAGGTTCCACATGTGCCATTTCCATTTCCTTCATGGAAACACGTACGTCTCTGCTCAGTCACGGCTCTTGTCATGAAACTGCTCTTTTGCAATAAGGGGAATTCCTGGTTCCTTCTCTGACAAGCCTTTTTTTCTCTCTCCGTCTCCCTTTTTCCCTTTTTTGTTTTATGGGAACTGAGGGCTGAACCAGTGAGATGTTTTTCCTCAGAAGAGCTTTGTATTGATTCATTATGAGGGGGCGGGAGATTCCCTCCCACTGCTTCCTTCTTACTGGGAAGTGATTGCAGGCTGACGGTATGAAAGAGCATGAGGGAGTGAGTGTGAGAGAGTGAGAGAGAGAGAGAGAGAGAGAGAGAGAGAGATATTTAAGCAAAGAGAAATCAGAAGTCACATATTCAGATCTCTGGCTTTACATGGAGGCTCTGTTGGCAAACGAGGATTGTGGATTTTAACGCAACAGCATGAGAGATGTGATCCTGACAAGCTGGAATAAGAGTGCCTTTCTCCTGATCAGATAAGTATTGGATGTTTAGTGTGACGTGTGTTTTGGGAGAAATTTGACCGGCTCTGTAAAATGTAAAAATCACTCTTTCTCAGCGTTTCACTGTAATGTCAGAGCTGTCAGAGATTGTGTGTCACTTCTGAACGTGGCATCATGAGCGAGCGGCAGAAATGATCTTCAGAGGGGGTTTCCAGCGGGACACCCATCAGGGCAGTTCGACTGGTTCAGTGCCGGTTATTGGGAACACAGTTTCCTGAAAGTCCTCAGGTGTGGCAGATACTCAGTTCAGGACATGAAGTTCACTGGTTTTTCGCAGCAGTTCAGTAATGATCAAACATTGAACAAATATGTGATGGAGATAACATTGAGACAAAAAGCGGAGCTGAAGCACGTCACGAACCCTTTGGCCTTCTCAGAGACGGATGAATGTGTGATTCTCATGTTCAGAAGATTCCTGCTTGTGTGTTCTTGTGTTTTTCAGGTTTGTCATTTCTGACCATTAGAGTTCAGTAAAGCCGTTTGGAGCGCTCGGCCCTGAGAACTGAATTCCATAGATGGTGTTCATGAAGAGTTCATCTATGGGCTCAGTTCTTCTGGCGTTGTGTTCAATTTCTGCCAACTAGAACACTTTAAACGCTTTTTCCATACTTAAAATGAACTGTGACGAACCTTTTCTTGTTTATGTGTACATATATAAACAAGGTACGATGTCACAAGATCAGTTAAAATGATTATGTACACGTTGTGTTCCAATAAATATTTACAAATTCCTTCAAAACACCTTCCTGAGTTTTTATTTATTTGTTTGTGCATATTTGTTATGTTTCAGTGCATATATACTACATTTATCAGACTCTGGGTGTGCTTATCAAGCGAACAAAGTCTGTCCACTACTTCCGTGATCCACCGAACCCTGACCCAAACAACCAAACCTTCAGATCACACTCTCCAAACAATACTGGGTTCAAAAGAACTCAAAATGGACAAACCCAGTGATTGGGTCAAATGTTTGATCAACTATTGATTAACAATGACTGTATTACTTGCTTAAAATGAACCCAAAATATGCTGGAAATTAACATGTCTTAATATGTTTAACAAATGAAACAAAAAACAATCATTAAATAATAAACATTTATTAAATAGCTTACTGATTATTATTGTTTCCTCTAGTAATTATGTGTCTGATTTTTAATTTCCAACATATTTTGGGTTCATTTTCATCCAGTCATTTTTAAACAATTGTTAATAGTTAAATAAAACCACCCAGCAGGTTGATCAAACATTTAACCCAGCCGCTGGGTTTGTCCATTTTGAACCCAGTATTTCCAGAGAATGTGTTGGATATGAATGTGTTCCGGTAAGGCCAGCGGTGATGTGAAGACTCCCACGCTGGAACCGTCTTATCTCTTATTCCCAGCAAATGACTCAGGATCCATTCCTTGGAAATCTGGAGTGATGGACATTTTCCCAACACGAGTGTCCAAAACCTGTACGAACATCATAATGACCCCGTCGACGCGGTCATTCACTGTAAAGACTTGATCAATATTAGTGTCTTCTCCTGACGTTATTCCTAATTTCTCGAGATCTTATGATTATAGCTCATTTATATCAGCACTGGTTTCTTGGAGCGTTATTTGCTGATTTGCTCATCTGTTAAATGTATGTTTTTCTTGGTTGACAATACCAAATATATTGTCATAATAAATATAAGTCCATTATTTTCATATCATGGGCACTCTGAAGATGGGAATATGATTACAGTATGTCATCACTGATAATACTGCAGGATTCACCGTGAAACAATTTCCACTAGAAATTTCACAAATAATTACAAAGAACCTGCAAGTAACGGATTGAATTAAATGTGACTGAAAAGACTGCAATAAATACGCTTAGAAAAACGTGTCTTTAACCGTGTTGTGTGTGCAAATTGTAGAGAGTCAAATTAAACGGAGGTTAAAGCTGCAGTCTGTAAGTTTTGCCTCTTTGTCGCCCTCTCTGTCCGAAACCTGCAGTGATTGTGTAATTATGGTCAGTAGGTGGGTTGTGCGGTGCGGGTGAATCTGATGTTTGTGTCAGTCACATCAGTGTGGATACTGTACTTCACAATCACACACTGAAGTAGGATTTTATTATTATTATTATTGTTATACTTGTTCTCAAATTGTTAATGTTAAAAACATCAGCATTGTGTGACTGTGTTTAGTGTGTGTTAGTGTTACCTGCAGATTTCAGTTCCTGTACAGTGTAATCTCTAATGTAATGTCTCACATCATACAATCGTCCATCATGATCAGTTTAATCATTGCAGCTGCTGTGAGGAAAGGCTGCGATGATCCTCACATGTGGTTCAGTCCAGCCGGGTCTCGTTCTTCATGTAAACAGACGTGACGTAATGACGCAAAGATGAACGGCGACACGCTCAAATATCCCGAGGAAACCCACCGGTCCCGATTTTATTATAGACATTATTAAAGCTCCTCGTTGTGAATCGGGCTGAGGGAAGGACATCGCTTTAACACTGGCTGCTTATGAACTTGAACAAAAATTGATTCTGGATCAGTTTTAACCCAAAAAAAGTTACGGACTGCAGCTTCAAATAAAGAATCTTCCGTTATATAATAATTATACTGATCTAGTTTGACATTTTTGTTTTGTACAGATTTTGTACGCCTCTAAGCAATAGCAAATATCACATTTGTATATTATACTCTAAAACAAGCTGAAAATGGACAAACCCAGTGATTGGGTTGTTGTGACCCAGAGTGTTTTAATGAGAGGAGCGGACAGCACAGAGATGAACACAGACAGTCACACCGTCCTCTCTTTCCTCTTCTTCTCCACACGAGGGCTCTCTCGCTCTGAGAGCTGATCTGGGGTCAGTGACAGACAGCCTCATCAGGGCTCTGGACTGAGATCAGCCGTGCGGTGTGTATAAGGTGGTAATGTGCTTGTCGTTACAGATCCTGCCGTGTGTGTGAAGGTCACTGAGGCCGTCAACATCAGCCGATGCTCGTGTGGATGAAATGTGTCCATTCACTGCACAAGTTGGAGAAATAAATAAATAAGTCCCACTTGTAGAATAATTTGGGGTATCGGCTAAACAAAAGAACACGGAAATGCAATCTTACAACATAAAAGAAACACTGGAAACACGCCGTTGGAGAATCTGTATGAAGTGTGATAGCTCTGATAATGGAAGACTAACATTTAAATGAATCATTTGACACAGTGCTCGGATCATGTACATACATGTTTTTAGACGGTATTTATATTTTAAATATTACCTGCATGTAATTACAGCTGTAATTAATTTCTTTAATTACATCTATAATTACACTGTTGACCAATCGCTTACCTGACCCAACAGATAACCCAATCCTGGGTTGATAAATGTTGGGTTATTTGGCCAAAATGTTGCTTTGACTATTCTGGTATTATTAATTTTATTTTTATTATTTATAAATTCATTACCACAATAATAATAATAATAATAATAATAATAATAATAATAATAATACACTGCTCGGTTAAAAACAACCCAACTAAAAATGGACAAACCCAGAGATTGAAAAAAACAAAAGTGAAAAAAAGCGATCATTAAATCAAATACTGATCATAATATAGGCTCTCTCTCTCTCTCTCTCTCTATATATATATATATATATATATATATATATATATGCATTATATAATTAGCTTGTTTGTAGAGCTACAGTCACACGATGTAAAATTTACATCTGCCTGCCAACGTTAAGTACGTTAATGTGGAATACGCATCTCTGACATTTCATACGAAAAAAGCGTACGGAGAGTCCCGCCTGGATCCATCCTATTGGTCAGCGAGCACTACCTGATTTGTCCACAAAAAGTGCGACTGGTCGGACGACGAAAACATGTCAAGCGCCCCATTTCCCTTTCTTTGGTACCGCGACAATACAGACCGCTGCTTATTGGCTATTCGTCTTTTCATTCAAAATGACAGATCCTTATTGGCTTGTCAGCCTGTCAGTCACATCTGTCTAGGCCCGTGTCTGTGCGTCTGCGCGAGAGAAGGAGGAGGGTCTTCCACTCAGTCTTTTTATTTATTTCTTTGTTTCCAGCTGGAAAAAAAACAACAATCACTGCGGTACATTCCTATGCGGGACCGCCAATGTTTCCCAACCGAATAAGACACAACCCTGGACCATACTGCTGTACGTATTAAAAGGCCCGATTTAAGGGGGCGAGGATGAAGCGGCGCAATGCGGACTGCAGCAAGCTCCGACGGCCCTTAAAACGGAACCGAATCACCGAGGGGATCTACGGCAGGTACGATTCAGACCTTACGACGGACCCGCTATCATGCAGGAAAGGCCCAGACGTGGCCTTATGTTGTGGTCTCTGACCCCACAGAGAGACAGGAAATCATTTAGCTTAACCGAGGTACCGTCAACAAAGCTGGCTGGAGGCAGACAGCCGTTTCCGCAGGAATGAATAAGCTGCCGTAGGCCTCATTACAGCGATGCGCTTCAAAAGACAGAAACCCGCGAAACACACCAGTGAGGGCTCGAGACTTCACCGTTAGAGTCCGTGACTGTCAATCACAGAAAGATTGACGTGACCGCGCAGTGTCCGCCGCGAACGCGACGCTCGGTTTGATCCCATCCTGAGAGAACAACCGTCATTTAATTAGCAAATGTAAAAGTGCCACAGAAAGCGTGAGGTTTGTTCAAATAAAGACGCAAAGGTTTTTTACATGCCTGACAAGCCAAATAATGCGACTTATTTCTCCTCAGAAGTTGTGGAGACTCGGAGCAGTTTTTATAATAAAACTCACGGACTATTACAACAAATCTGCCTTCCATTCTTTCGTGTGAGAAACCTTTATATATCCCGGAAATTACGGAAGATTTTTTTTCTGTCAGGAATTGTTTATGGTGAAGACATTTTCAGGAGGAAGGAACGTGATTCTTTTGCGTGGATAATATTCTCTATGTAACCCGAAACTCAAAGCGGGACTCGAACCCGGGTCCCTGACATGGGAGTCGGGCGCTCTACATTCATGAACAGCAATCGTTAATAGATGGCGTTTAAAGCATGTAATATTAGGGATGCACTTGGCTGAAAACAGAAACAGAAAATACTTTTTACAAATTATTTATTTCTTATTTTAAATTTAGCCTTTTTCTGTATAATTGTATTCAATAAATCCAGTAATTTTAATGATACAAGCTTAAAAAATACAAGCTGGTAAAATAAAAAATGATCACACTTTTATTGAAAGTAACACCTAAATTGGACAGAAATTAAAATTAGTATTAAATATCAATATTTTTATTCATTACTATGCGACAGAATCAGATTTAACAGGTTTATTTTTTTGACCAGTTATCCAACTAAAGTATAGCTATTATTATCAGAGTTAACGGATGATATTTTCGGCTCATATTTTGGTCTTTCAGCCAAAAAACAGTGGCTGAAACTTCGCTGCATCCTTATCAATATGTGAAAAATAACATGCGTGAATACTTGCATTAAATTGTGGAATCAAGTTTTTAGTTCATTCATTTACAGCTTGAACTGATTCACAAACATGAAATGAATTTACAGACCATATCCTTGTCTTAATGCACGGTCCTGACCAGCAAAATATCCCCAGATGTGTCAGGAAGAGTTTGAGACCGTTAATCACTGCGACTTGCTCTCACTGAAGTATCTGGCATGATTCCTGCCATGAAACAAGTTGTCAGACTTCACCCGTTATCAGTCATCTTTTCTTCTGCTTTTATTTGACTGATTTAGAGGCTCTAGAGCTTAAATTCATGTTTAATAAGTAAGCTTGCCCTTCATTAAAGCTTTTTCTAGCGGACTAGTGTTTGTTCATTTAAGCCATTAGTCGACTAAGCGCATATTAATTTTAATTACCGAAATATATAAAAAATGTATAAATACTGTATATTCCTATCTCAAGCACACGCATAAACTTGCACAAAGCACCGGCAAAAGTAATGATTTTGAATGTGTCAGAAAAAAACAGCAAGGAGACATTTTAATTGTTTATTAATAAACTAGAGTTTTCTGCAAAGATGAAGCTGACGACGCTGACTCTCATCTCCGCGGTATAGTGAATGTGCCCCTTCCATACGGATCACATAAACAGAGGAACTGTTTTCGGTTTGAATTTGTTTGTTTAAAAGTTGAAATTTCAATGGATACGCTGTATACGCAAGTATACGCTGAATTACGTGACACGCCGCGTTCAGCGAGACGTCTGACAGCACATCCCGTTTGTTTTCTTTATTTTACAAAAGCACAATGTTTTCTTGTTATTGTGAGTTTACACAAATAAACCTTATAGTTTCGAACAATGATGTTACTCGTATCTGTATAGCCAAAAGTATTTTATAGAGATGCGCCGATTGCCATTTTCTCGGATAATTGGCGACCGTTTGGATTTCCTGCCTGACAACTGCCAAACAAAGTTTGTTCCGTGAGCGTCTTGTGTTGAGGGGCAGCCCCAGTAATGCTCTGCGTGTGAAGGGTTTGATTTGGATCCATGCGTTGATGACATAATCTGTGAAGATGCGTCTGTCACAGTTTTTATCTTCTGTTTGTTTTCTGATTCGTGTTGTCGCTTTCCTCATCAGCCCAGATCCGCCGGTCCAGTGACTGCTCGTTTTTACCTTGCGTTAACACCGTCATCTGTCATCACAACACCATTAATAGTGTATTCGGCACCTGTATGAGCAGCAGAGAAATATGGAGATGTTTTTAGAGACAGAAGAGCTTTTTATTTTCCACAAGTGTATGACAAAATTCATGGAGATTAACGAAACTTCCCGACACTAACAGCTTTGAAGGCTCTATTAAAATATCTAGTTTCTTCATGCTTTATTTTTGAGCATTTATTTTATACACACATTGCTTTACTTAAAGCTGTATTATGACGATCAGCCTTAAAGCTCCGATGTTTGCGAGACAAGGAATGATCACAGAGCCAATAAAAAAGTCACATTAAAATCATGATACTCACAATGTTGGTTAATTTTATATTACCGGTATAATATCTAGAGAATATTGCATTTATTGCTGAGGTGTAATTACACCTTGCCTGCATTGCTACATCTGGAGATGGTTGTTGCTTCTCATCCCTACGTTAAACATAATCCCGCTCATTCCCTACACGCTGTGTTGGAGAGAGCCAAACAGTGATTACGTCCTCCCCCACCCACCCATGGTTCGTTGGATTGGATTTACTGCTGGAGCTCGTGATGGAGTTGATTGAACGTGCCTCTCGATGTTCTTGAGATCTGAATGACTGAATGTTTGTGTTCTCTGTGTCTCAGCACGTTCCTGTACCTGAAGTTTCTGGTGGTCTGGGCGCTGGTGCTGCTGGCAGACTTTGTTCTGGAGTTCCGCTTCGAGTACCTCTGG
Organism: Opsariichthys bidens; assembly: GCA_037194245.1. Taxonomy (NCBI): domain Eukaryota; kingdom Metazoa; phylum Chordata; class Actinopteri; order Cypriniformes; family Xenocyprididae; genus Opsariichthys; species Opsariichthys bidens. The sequence goes on from CM074279.1 coordinate 32,476,431, forward strand.
CCTTTCTGGCTTTTCATTCGCAGTGTTTACGACTCCTTCAGATACCAGGGCCTGGTGAGTGTGTGTGTGTGTGTGTGTGTGTGTGTGAGACGAGCCTTTCATACAGATAATGGGACTAAATAAATAAAGGAATCAATTTGCTCACCCTCATGTCGTTCCAACAAAAACATCTGATGTTTAGCAAAATGTCTGACCTTCTGTTTTCTGTACAAAGAAAGTGCATGGTGATTTATTCTGCTTCTAAGCTCCAAAACAGACCAAAAACACCAATGATGACACAGACCGTGATGCGCCTAGCAGTCTTGGTTTTTGGTTTTATTTTGTAGAGACCATGGAAACACCAAAGACGCTTTGATATATGATGTGTTTACATTTATCGACTGAAAAATAATCATGTTATATAGCTCAACAAGCTGTAAGTCTTATTGTTTACATCTCGTTTTCTTGATTTACCACGACTAAGATCGATCTGACTCACTGCAGTGTGCAACAAGTGTCTCATAGCAGCCGCCAAGCAAAACAAGAGTCGCATTATAACAACTTGAAACACACGCAGATGTGTCTAATATGATGAACAGAGCTGTGTTTCCCCACATGCGCTTGACCAGAAGAAGTGTCATGATAAAAGTGTCGCGCTCAATCGCTCCAGCGGCCTCGATCCAACAGCGTTCAGCCACAATCTGCTTCATACGACATAATGTTAATAATCTCATCCATGATCATGATTTCTGCCCGAGTCCCGCCGGCTGTAGACGACTCCCATGATCCCGCAAAATCATCAAGCTATGCCTGTGTTTCGAATAAGCAACGTCTAGCGGCGAAAATTACATGTTGTGCTTATAAGTATGTTTTTACTCTGCAATTTCTGTAATAACTTTGTTATACTGAACTTTTATTTTGCCGGGTTGTAATGAAGACCTTTGAGTTTGTGTTTTAATAAACATTATTAATATTATTATCATCTCTAGCACTATTAAGTCAAGTACAATCTACTGCATGAAAGTTATATATTTGTTATTTCAAGTTATACCGAACCTTTGTTTTGGCAGGGTGTCCTGAAGACCTTTGATTTCCTGTGTGTGTATAAAAAATACATAACGGTCACGGAATAGAAACCTGTTTACCGCTCTGCACTAATTTATATTGTAAAAAATAAGATAATAAAAAATAAAGAATTTATGCATCTTTTTACGGACTTGATCTTATCAATAATCCTGTGTTTAATATCTGAGGGACATAAGCTCTGAGATGAAGAGATTGGGCCACATTTACAGAAGGTCTGTTGTCACTATTGTAGTATTATTTATCAATCCATCATTTTTTAATGCGTATGTTATTGTTCGTGTTATGTCTCTTCATCTTGAAAAGCGCATAACATGTTTGAAATGCCGTTTAGGGTTGTTTAGATGATGGACACTGAAAGAGGACTGTGGTGATCTGATGCATCTCTTTGTGTGTTTCAGGCTTTCTCAGTGTTTTTTGTGTGTGTGGCGTTCACATCAGATATTATATGTCTGCTGTTCATCCCAGTGCAGTGGCTGTTCTTTGCAGCCAGCACATATGTGTGGGTACAGTACGTCTGGCACACAGGTAAGAGTTCGTATCACATGTTCACCCTGCCCTCAGTGTTCCGCTATGTTTCGTTTGAATGTTTCTGAAGTCTAACATCAAGTTTACAGCTGATTGGTCTGTGGTTAATGAACCCTCGTGACATTTCTGTTATAGACAACCTGAAGCCCGCATGTCCTCAATGTCAGTCTGGTTTGTTGCACACGCGCACATCTGTGGTTTTTCTAATCATCTTTGTAAATAAAAACTCTTTGACAGCCGCTACCCCAGTTTGGATGCAAAACTTCCATCGGTGAACCTCCTGAGAGAGTCATTCCCATCCCATTCATGGTTTATTCTCTCTTTATAACACACACACACACTGTGACCTTGCAGCTGTAAGCTTGGTTATTTCTGCTTGAATCGTTGTGGGTTTGTTTAGATGAATTATTATTACTCCGCTCAGCTCAGGGTTTGTTCTGATCATCATGTCGTCTTGTCTCTTCAGAACGCGGGGTCTGCCTCCCCACTGTGTCGCTATGGATACTTTTTGTTTATATCGAGGCAGCTATCAGATTTAAAGATTTGAAACACTTCCACGTGGACTTGTGTCGGCCGTTTGCAGCGCACTGGTACGTCATTTTCCACAAGTTTCTGCTTCATCTGTCCTCAGAACCGTTTCAGAAAGTGTGTGTTTTTATTACTGTAAGTGATGAAATGTGATGGTTTCACTGCTGCGGAGAGCTCTGTAGAGCAGACGGAGTTTACATCGTCAGTTGTCATGATCACCAATAGTGATACACCGAAATTCCAGCAGCTGAAAATATTAGGCCAAAACAGTTTTTGAGGGACGAAATCACTAAACACCATCGAACCCAAACCCATCACATTTGCTGTTGTTTAGCCATGTGGTACAGTCAGTGTTTAATCATAAAACAATGTACAGTAATAATCCACAACATTTGAAGGGATTCTGCAATCAATGGCTCCAGTTTTTTCCATTTCCACTTGGACCGTAGCAAGTTTCCCTCCTTAAATGTGTGTTAAATCTTTGTGGTGATGCTTTTTACCACAACAATTCTAATCATGTCCTATTTCTTTTTGTGTTCGCAGTATCGGGTACCCGGTGGTGACGCTGGGCTTTGGGTTTAAGAGTTATGTAAGTTATAAGATGCGTTTGAGGAAACAGAAAGAAGTGCAGAAAGAGAACGAATTTTACATGCAGCTGCTGCAACAGGCACTTCCTCCAGAACAACAGCTCATACAGAGACAAGAGAGGGAAGCAGAGGAGGGTAAGGCCCGACGGATGCTCTTCGGCAGCTGTGATGGAATAGTTCACTCAGACAAGTTGTAGTTCTGCTGTACTGGTTTGAGTTTTGTGTAGGATATGTGGAATACTGCTGCGTAGCTGAAACGACTGCTGTGTGTATGCAGTGGCCACACAGAGCGCATGTATTGAGATGTATTAATAGACCGCTATTAACTGCGTACCCTTCATACTAATGCTTCTCACTTTATGACACAACTATTAATAGCCCTCACTAACTCTCTTCAACAGGGTAAATATGTAATGTAGAGCCCTATGATTTCTGCAGTGCGGGGGGAAAAAAGAAATTTATAATGTGGGATGTAATGGAATTTGGCATATATATATATATATATATATATATATAAAACATAAAAAACACTATTTTTACTAACACATATTCACTAATGACTACAACTTTTCCCTCAATAAACTCCTAATTTTCTGCTTATTAATAGTTAATAAGGTAGCTGTTAAGTTTTGGTACGGTGTACGATTAAGGGACGTAGAATAAGCTATTAATATGTGCTTAATAAGTACTAATAAACAGCCAATATTCTAGTAATATTAATGTAGTAATAAGCAGCTAGTTAAAAGACCTTAAAATAAAGTGCTACCAAAAGGAATTGTTACATTTATTTGATTACATTTTCAAAAAAAAATTTAAAGTTTCATAAAATCTTCCACCATTTTCATAATAAATTTGTATATGACATTAGAGTGTCTATATATTCTATTTACTCCTGACAGTAAAAATAAGCCACTAAATTTATAAAAAGGTTAAGAAAAACCATCATGAAAATAAATAAAATCCCATTATATATCAAACAAATTAAAGCGTTAGTTCACCCAAAACAAAACAAAAATAATACCGAGCCATTCGGACATAAACATAAGCACTGCGCTGCGTCAACAGCGTAGGAAACCGACAGGAGATGAAATTGTTGAATAGGGTCGTTATTTTTGTTTTGTTTTTGCAAAAAAAAAAGTATTGCGGTCTCTTGATCCACTGCGTCACGTCGACTGTTTTAACCATGTCTTTAGTTCCTTTCTGGACCTTGAATGTGGTCATTTATATGGGGAAAAAAAACCTCTCGGATTTCATGGAAAATATCTGCACTTGTGTTCTGAAGATGAATGAAGGTCTTACGGGTGTGGAATGACATGAGGGAGAGGAATTAATGACAGAAATCTCATTTTTGGGTGAACTAACCCTTGAACTTGTGCTGTGAGAAGATTATGAAATCTGGCACGAGATTGAGTGTTTATTAACAGATTTTAAACCGTTAAGTCTCTCGCTCTTTCTCTTTCAAAAGCTGCAGCATCTAAAGGCATTCAAGATGTAGACTCTCCAGCCGCGGCACAGAACGGCTCGGCGGGTGGAAAAAAGCCCTCATCCAACACGCTACCAGAGCTGGAATACAGAGAGAAAGAGCGAGGCAAGAACGATTCCAAAAAGCAGCACAACCACAACCAGAACCATCACAGCAGCAGCACCAGCAGCATCTTACCATCAGTAGACAGTAAAGCTCAGGAGATGGAGTACATGGAGAACCACGTGAACAGTAAGAGACTGAGCAGCTCAGATCTGCTGGGCAGCACTGAGAATCTGCTGAAAGATGAACACTCGTCATCCTCCTCCTCTTCCTCCTCCTCCAACTCCAACAAAAATTACAAAAATGCCAGCGGAGGAGGGAGCTCCTCGCCCCGGGGACACGGAACAGCCAACGGCAGCGTGCTGTCTTCCTCCGGGCCTTCGTCCTCCACCTCTTCCTCGAACAAGGGGGACAGAAAGCAGAAGTGTGGAGGAGGGAAGAGTGCAGCGTCACACAGAGACCCTGTGGAAAACTGCATTCCCAACAATCAGCTGAGCAAACCCGAGGCGCTCGTCAGGTTAGACTCGCACACCTCATCTGTCTCGTGTTGAAACAGCGGCTCTCGTGTTCAAAAGTGCTGAGTGAAAACACTACACACCAACTAACCGTCCCGTTTTGAACCGTTTTCCCCACACTCCGCTGTCAATAGAAAGCGTTAATCTTCATACTGAAGTCAGACTGCTTTCAGTTAATGCAAAAATGAACTGAGAGAGAAGGAAATCCGTTCTCGTTGTGTTCACATTTAAAGTGGACTCGGATCTATTTTTGTTAAGGTGTGGTCCCATTAGGGTTGGCTTGATGCCACAATTTTTCCAGATCTATTATTGCATTTACATGCCAAGAATCAACGCACCGATCTGGAGCTCGTGGCTGTGGTTATCACTGTCAATCATCAGATTCAGCCCAGAAACGTTGGAATGTGCAGTTAGCAGCATCACAAACGGAAATTCGATACAAAAAGCAAGCAAAGAGCGCTCCCGTTATAATCACTGAAGCTCGGCATCGAAAACTCAAGTGTTTTCAGCTGAGTGGATTCACATCTGATCGGCCGTTTCGTTCACATGCTCAACAGATGTGTCGTGTCAGTGATTGGCTACAATGCTCAACCCTGCAAAAACACATTGTAAACAGAAACCTTTGACACTCTTCACAAATACACACAGGAGCATTAATGTTAGATCGTTATTCAACATATTCTTTTATTTTATTTTGTCAGCACAATTATCATTTAGAGCAAGTTTTATCTGTTTGATCCATCTTGTTCGTCTGTTGTCGGTTTATGTCGGATATTTAAAATATATTTTTCCAGTATCGGTATACCGTGCAACCCTAGGTCCCGTTTACTGTTTTATAAGAGTCATTTCAATAGGAATCCACACATTCTGTGAAAAGATTTCCCAATGCAAACTTTGCTTCGGGTTCAAGTTGTTAACATGAATTTGCTGCGCTGACCAACAGCTGATTGGTTTACAACATTTAGTCATTTAGCAGACGCTTTTATCCAAAGCGACTTACAAGTTTAGAAGTTTAGAAGTGATTTTGTGTGAACACCGCTTCATTTCGCTGATGTGAGCACACCTTCAGGGTCAAAAGCTCAGTCTGAAACTGTTCCTGCCAGAGACGAATAACTTACTTTGCGACTGTTAAGAAAGTATGTATGTATTTGAGTAGTATGAATGCAGATGGACGTATTACATTTGTCACATGACCTACAACATCCGTTTCCCACCATTCGCGACTCCTCTCCTGTGGCCTCATGGACTGGTAAAGTGTGTATCAGACACGCACTTTGAAATCTCGGCGGAAATAGTTGGGTCATCCAGCTCTTTTTCGATTACGGTTTTTCACAATCTGAGGATTCGGACAGATTACTCCTTTGGTGTACTTTTTTCATACTATATAGTAGGCATATTCGGATGCGAGGACAGTCCATTTTTGAAAACCTGTCCACTATATAATGTAATATTAGATAATATTGTGGTTCTACAAACCTTTCAGGTTGCGGACCACTTTAACAGAAGTTGCAACACCCCAAATCTGGGAAAAAAACACCAGGGCTGGGAGAAAAAAATCTATTCTCTCTTCAACGATTCTGGATCGATTCTGAAATTTTCAGACTCTGAGTTTAGTTTTCAAACCGCAGATGCACAATGGCATTATTTGTGCTTTAGAAACAGCCGTACTTTCAATTCCACACACGTACACAAACACAGAAACCCTCGGACCATCCATGAAATAATCTTCCATAAAGTTTGAAAAGCTTGAAACGAATTACAAGGGCAATCACAGCCTTTATTGTGTCGGATATATTCGTTGTGAGACTTGAGGGCTTTGCTTGATGTTACACTTACTTTGTGCGGCAATGTTAAAATGTTACCAGTCCGATAAAACTAATTAATAAGAAAGCAAATGTCATTTTACAATCGGATGGTGAGGTGCCTATAGATTCCCACCCTCAGAATAATTACTTTTATCTCATCTACTTGCCTTCTTAGACAGCATCTTTGGGCGTCATGTATGTGAATACTATGGGCCTGTTTGAATGCCCACAAATGCTGTCTAGGTAGGTAGCCTCGTAGGGTTTGAGATGCAGGCCTTTTCTCTGATTCATGTTTATTATAAGTCTGTGTATATGTGTGTGTTAGGCTGGAGCAGGATGTTAAGAAGCTGAAGGCAGATCTGCAGGCGAGCAGACAGACCGAACAGGATCTGCGCAGTCAGCTGGGCTCTCTGGGCAGCTCTGAACGCAGCATCCGCTCCGAGCTCGGTCAGCTGCGTCAGGAGAACGAACTGCTGCAAAACAAGTGAGACATGCCTTCTCGAGTTTGCTCCAGAAAAGAGAGCAAAGTAGCTGTATTAATGCAAACTCTCGTGTGTTCAGACTTCACAACGCTGTGCAGGCGAAGCAGAAGGACAAGCAGACAGTGGGGCAGCTGGAGAAGCGTCTGAAGGCAGAACAGGACGCTCGTGCCGCCGCAGAGAAACTGTTAGCAGAAGAAAAGAAACGCAAGAAGCTGGAGGAGGCCACGGCGGCCCGTGCCGTCGCTCTCGCTGCTGCAACCAGGTGCTTCCCATCATTCCGTAACAGCCGCTCCGTTATGCGTGCCACCCTCATGCATTCATTTTACACTACTGTTCAAAAGTTTGGAGTCAGCAGTTTTATTTTTAGTTAAGAAATGAATACTATTATTCAGCATGAATGCTTCTAAATTGATCAAACGAGACTGTGAAGTCTTTCATTGTTAAGAAAAATATGGTCACACTTTACAATAAGGTTCATTAGTTAAACATTAACAAATGTAGTGCTAATGGTTAGTTCCTGTCATTAAAGACAGTAACTACTGTATTTACTAATCTTCGTTAACGTTAGTCAATGAAACGGTTGTTCGTTGTTTGTTCATGTTAGTTCACAGAGCATTATCTAATGTTAACAAGATCTTAATGTATTGGTAAATGTTGAAATGAACATTAACAAAGATTAATAAATGCTGCACAAGTGCAGTTCATTATTAGATTGTCGTTAACTAATGAACCTTATTGTACAGTGTTACCGTTTTTAATGCTCACCAATGCTGTATTTATTTGGTTGAAAATACCATAAAACAGTAATATTGTAACGTATGTAAACATTAAAATAATTAAAAACAACTGTTTTCTATTTGAAGGTATTTTTGGTGATCAAAGCTGAATTTCTCCAGTCTTCAGTGTCACATGATCCTTCACAAATCATTGTTTATTTCTATTCAGTATTTTTGTGAAAACTAAGATGCTTTTTTTTCTTTTTTGACGAAGAGAAAGTTCAAAAAAATGAATTTGAAACAGAAGTCTGTTGTAACATCATAGACGTATGTTACTGTCATCCTTGCTTAATAAAATGAAGGATTATATTCTTTCAGAACCAAGCTTTTGAACTGTTGTGTGCATAACATGCATTTCATACTATTTGATAATTTTCACTGTTTTATGGCTTAGCCATCATGTGAGATTCTGTCTGTTTCTCACATGATTCTGCTGTTCCCCTTGTCAGCTCTGTCTTCTGTTTTATTCTATTTCCTTTCTATTCAACAGCAGGATATTTAACACTTGTTTGACGTGAACTAACGCGTGTGTGTGTGTGTGTGTGTGTCAGAGGTGAGTGCACAGAGTCTCTGAGGAGGAGGATTTCTGAGCTGGAGACGGAGTGTAAGAAACTCACGCTTGACATCAAGGTGAAAGAAGATCAAATCAGAGAGCTGGAGCTCAAAGTTCAAGTGAGGAGATTTTCATGTTTTATTTGCTCTAAATCTCAAAATCGTGTAAATGCAGAAAAAGTACAAAAATAGACATTTTTGTACCTCCTCCTCCTCCTGTCGTGTCTGTTTAGGAACTACACAAATATAAGGAGAGCGAGAAGGACACAGAGGTTCTGATGTCAGCGCTGTCAGCAATGCAGGATAAAACCCAGCACCTGGAAAACAGCCTCAGCGCCGAGACCCGAATTAAGCTGGATCTCTTCTCTGCCCTCGGAGACGCTAAGAGACAGCTGGAGATCGCACAAGGTTTGCATCACCACCCTTTTGTCCAGATAACGTGGACACCACTTATCGTTTAGATTCCGGGCCGATATTTCCCGCCACTATCCTCGGGCCGGGCCGGTCCCTTTGATCAAGCATTGGTGTTTTTTTAAATCATTACTTTAGCCCAGTTGGGTGGGGAGAAAGCTATACCATAATCAGAAATATTATTTATATATATATATTAGCAAAGTAAATACTAATACTACAACTAAGTAACAAATGCGGACAACTTTGAACAAGAATACTAAATGCGGTCACGTGTCATTGGCAGCGGCTGCGTCTCCTCCACTCCTACAAATAAACCTGTCTAATAACAAATAGCCTACAAACTGTGCTAAATAAAATTTGAAGTAAATCCTACAATGTTTTTTCTGCTTTACCACAGATGTGAATAGGTAGCCTATAATAGACTTAATTATAAGCAAACGAAAGGAAGAAACGTTTATAATCCCCTGCCAAAATAGGTGGGATGCAAGTGAAGATTTGGAAGGGGAAAAAACGTAAATAGCGGCCCACGTATAAAAAAAATGGTCGGGTGTAAATCGGGCTCGGGCTCATAATTACAGTTAATGTGTCGGGCCGGGCCGGGCCGGGCCGGGCTCGGACACAACGTGCACGGGCTTGGGTAGGGTTGGGCTTAATTTTTTGGACCCGATCTAAGCTCTACCACTTATTTAGCAGCTGAAAAACATTTGGAAAAGACTATTCATCATTCACTCAGCCACTTGTCATTCAAACCCATGTAACTTTTTTTTTCTCTGGAATTTCTTATAAGAATTTTAATTTGAGAAAAACTTCAGTACCGTTCAGAAATCTGGGGTCAGTACGATTTGAGGAAATGAATGCCTATATTCAACCAGGACACACTGATCAAGAGCGACCGTAAAGATTTCTGTAATAAATGCTGTTCTTCTGAACTTTGTTCTTCAAAGAATCCTGAAAAAAGTAACAGTTTCCACAAAAATATGAAGCAGCACAAATTGTTTTAACATTGGTAATAATAAGAAATGTATCCGTGTTCTCGGCATGACCCACGGAATCTATCCGGACCAGTTTCATTACAAGAGGTTAATTTAGTCAAAAGTTATTAGCATTTTTGTACATTTCTTTATCATTTTTGATCACAAGGTGGCGCTGCCCTTAACACTGTCAGGGCATAGTGCCGAAGACACATACTGAGTTTCGTAATGATACGCCAATAAAGCATTTTGGGTCAAAATTCAAAATGTCTGACGCCCAAAATGGCCAGTATGGGAAAATTGCATATCTTTAGACTCCGCATAACTCCCCGCTTTTATGGTTTTTGGCCAAATTGTTCAGATTTTTCGTATCTCCAGATCAGTTGGTGGCGCTGTGCCAAAAATGTGCAGGTAACCTCAGGTCATGGTTGTCGTAACACACACCAAGTTTGGTCAAAATACGATGAAGCGTTGCGGAGATAAAGTCTCGCGTTCATTTTGGTGGGCACGATGTCAAATTCGTTTGCGCGTTATTTGACAACAGTTTGACGAATTGACTTCCATAACTTTTTGTCAGCATAGTCTGAAGATGATCTGATTCAACTTTCATGAAAATTGGAGCGGTGGCCCAGGAGGACTTAGAAAATGTTAGTTTTTTTGGAAAATTCAAACTGGCGGGAAAATTTTCATGATGTAAAATGATGTAATATGGTGTCAAATCTACTTGAGCCAAGGAGTCCGAGGCAACAACAGTTTTGTTTCTTATGGTTCAAAAGTTACTAGTATAAACATGAGTTCAAGTTTGGACAGGTGGTGGCGCTAGATCGAGTTGGACACTCAGGACTGGCCTCGATCAGTAACTCTCATAGCTGTCCTCCGAGCGGTTCTGTGGGCTGCCGGAGACTCCCAGAGTGGAATAATAATAATAATAAAAACGCCAACCCTAAATATATTCAAATAGAAAAGTGATTTTCAGTTATAATTGTATGTCACTGTTTTTACAATGCAGCCTTGGTGAGCATTTCAAAAAACATGACAAAATCTAACCGACTCCGAACCTTTGAATGATAGTGTGTGTCTTTATACAAAACACAATTCCCAAACATGGAAAAGCACTGAAAGTTTTGTGTTCTTCCAGGTCAGATTCTGCAGAAGGACCAGGAGATTAAAGACCTGAAGCAGAAGATCGCAGAGGTGATGGCCGTCATGCCCAGTGTGGTGTATTCCTCAGACACGGGCAGCATGACCCCCGTCACGCCCCACTACTCCTCCAAGTTCATGGACACCAGCCCGTCAGGACTGGACCCCAACGCGTCCGTTTACCAGCCGCTGAAAAAATGAATGCTTGTTTCCCAACACAACACACACACACACACACACACGCACACACGCACACACACACACACACACACGCACACACACGCACACACACACACACACACACGCACACACACACACACACACGCACACACACGCACACACACACACTCACACACACGCACACACACACACTCACACACGCACACACACACACACACACACTCTCACACACGCACACACACACTCTCACACACGCACACTCACACACTCACACACGCACACACACACACACACACACACACACACACACACAGTCTTCTCTGGTTGTTTTTTTCCTCCATAGGCCCAGATTCAGATTCATCTTTGGCATGTCTGTGGCTCAAATTGCTTTTTTGTTTTGGTTTTTTCGTCTTCTATTACTACAGCTTCTTGCCTGGTCAGAAGGATGTTGTATTGTGTGACTGTATTTGTTGTAGTAAAAACACAAAAGACAAAAAAGAAGACTTTTAAGGGACATCACACGCTGAGTAGGAAACTGCCGTTTCTTTTCTCTTGTAAATGTCTAGAAACCTCACAGAAGTTGGTGAGTATCTTCCCTCAGTCCATTCAGAGACCGGCCTCCCGGATTTCGGCCTTGATTTTTACTGTTTTTTTGGAGGGGAGGGGGGAGGGGGGCGTGAGATCCGTCGTCCCGGTGCTCTACACCATATCAGAGGCAAGAAGAAGATTTTTACTCAAGAATGTTTCCATCTAAGATGACAAGAATGTAAAAAAAAATGTCCCAGAAACACAATTCTCACGCAAAACAATTTGGATCAGTATCAGTCAGGACCGGACCACTCCTGATCCCGAAGCGGTTCAAAGTGACGAACTGTGCGCCACAAACGCAATCCAGCGGCGTAACTCACCCACTCCAGATAATCAGTGCCTTCATGTGGGACCCAAAGATCTCGTCCCCCTCGACCAAACATCTTCTTTTCTTTTTTTAAGGTCAACCTTTAGCAAACGGATCACCAGCCCATCGGCGGGACGACTCTCGCTCCGCGCTTGTGAATTCGGTCATTTGTTTACATTTATTTATTGATCCGGCGTGGCACTTTTGCACTGTTGACTTGAAGGGAATACGTCAAGTATGAAAACGCAGGTTTCTTTGTTGTATTGACCATCTTTCAGTATCGGACGGAAGCTAGTGAAGTCCAGTGCCAACGGAGTAGTTTTGTTGAAAAAGAAAAGTGTTTCAGATCCATCAGGTTACTGGCTGGTCCAATGATCGGAAGCTAGAGGAGTGTATTATTATTATTATTATTATTATTATTATTATTATTATTATTATTATTATTGCATAGTTTGTATTGTGTTCAGACACATACTTGGTTGTGCCACTTGATGGCGCCATCGCATTTGCGACTTTAAACTGGTGGAAAGGTTTTCATTGGGCCGTCATCACACTTGCCGTGTAAATGAACACGGATCCAGGCGTCTAGGCGTGAAGTATTACTGGGCCCGAGCGTCCCGAGCCGACCCACCTCAGATCTGTGTTAGTGGAGGGACAGACGTCACTGTGTTAGTATTCCGATTGGTCAGTGGGTGGGCGGGGGCGGGGTTAGTCAGTCCTGTGTGGTATTGTAGTGCTCTGAGATGGTTGTTGTTTTTGGTGTCTGTGTTTTTTAAAGTTATGATGTGACGGAGGAAGAGGTTTACAGGAAAGAGGGATTTGTTTTGTTCTCCTCGGCTGCGCTCTCTGTGAGGTCTCTGTGAGGTTTCAAGTAATAAAACATTTTTTTTTCTGGAATCTGAGCTTCTTGTGATTTGTGATTGTTTGTTATGCTGCATGCACAACATCATACGCGGGTTACGGTATATAAAGTGCTCTGATCGCCAGGAAAAACACTAAAAATCAACTAACCATATAACCATGGGCTTGTAAGCAGAAGGTTGCTGGTTCGATTCCCACGCCGGCAGGAATTGAAGGTGGGGATTGTGAATAAACAGCACTCTCTCCACCTTCGATACCACGACTAAGGTGCCCTTGAGCAAGGCACCTAACCCCTAATTGCTCCCCGGGCGCTGTAGCAATAGCTGCCCACTGCTCCGGGTGTGTGTTCACTGTGTGTGTGTGTGTGTGTGTGTGTGTTCACTACTCACTGCTGTGTGTGTGCACTTGGATGAGATAAATGAGAGCACAAAGTATGGGTCACCATACCTGACAATACATCACGACTTTCACTGTCAATTAGGGCTAATTTAAGCAGTGGGAAGGGTTATTTTATTAAAAAAAATTAAAAGTTGGGTTCAAAATCTTTTTTGTATCTTTATATTCATTCCATTTGACTTTAAAATCAACGAGCATTTGTAATAAATCAATAAATTAGAAATGTTGGATTTTTAATCACCATCCAATGAGAAACACTTGAATGTCACTTAAGCTTTTACAATAAATAAATTAAACATGCAAGCTTCTTTTAGCACATAATTTAATTCTCTTCTTATTACATTCCCATAATGATGGTCTCGAAGGCATTTTTCCACGTTCACATTAACAGCGCTGAACCATAAGAGACGGATCTAGTAAACTTGAATGAAAGTCACATTTGAAACCTCCTTCACTAAATGGTAAAATATTAAATGGCAGTGCCATCGGACGGTCTAAAGTCATTTCATCTTTTACTCTCAAATCACTTTCAAAGTCAAAATAAAACTTGCTTTTATAGCTTCATAGTTTAACCCATTCAGAATCAAAGTCCATCACTACAACCTGCCAAAATAAACGTCCGGTTTGAGTGGATTGAACGAAAATCAAAATAAAAACAATATCTATTATTCTTATTGTTTTTGCTGGGTTAAAAATAACCCAAGTTGGGTTAATGATGGAGAAACCCAGCGACTGGGTTGTTTTGAGCCAATGGTTCAAAATATATTGGAAATGAACATTTATTAATGTTTTATAAATGATGGTTAATGAATAATTAAATAATAAACATCTATTAAATATCTTATTAATAAATGTTCACCTTTTCATTATTATTGTTTCCTCTAGTAATTATGTGTTTGACTTTTAATTTCCAACATATTTTGTGCTCATTTTAATCCAGTCATATAGTCGTTTTTATTCAATAGTTGAGTTAAATAAAACTACCCAAACATTTAACCCAACTGCTGGGTTTGTCTATATTTAACTCAACTTTGGTTGTTTTTAACCCAGCATTTTATGATTTACTTCCCATTATCAGTTGATGTTTCTAAACCACAAATAATAGTACATTTCATATAATAGTTGGGTTAAATGAAACCGCCCAGCAGGTTGGGTCAAACATTTAACTCAACATTTTTTAAAGAGTAGCTTTGCCCTAAAAGTGGTATTTCTAGATATCGGGGGAATTAATCTGACGTACATCTGCTCATATTCCGTCATTTTAAAATAATCTCAAAACGTTTTGAAATACTTTAATCATTTTTGCTGCTAACTTTTGCTACTTTGTAAAGTATTGCAGCATCTTGTGATTCTCCAGTCGCCCTGAGTGTGAAGCTTCATCTCATCAGAAGAGGTTATTACATGAATAAATAACCAGAGCTTTCATGTTAAACACGTCTCTTACAAGCACACACACACGCTCACACACACACACATGTTGTGTTTTCATGTTTTATGGGGTCATTCCATAGGCGTAATGGTTTTTCTACTGTACATTCTGCCCCCCCCCCCCCCCCACCCCTAAACCTACCCATCACACAAAATGTTCTGCTATTTTACATTTTCAAAAAAGATTATTCTGTATGGTTTCCTCATGGGAACCAACAAAATGTCCCACAAGATCAACATTTACTAGTACTACTGTACCTGTGGGGACATTTGGTCCCCGTAATGTAGGGAATACACACACACACACACACACTTACACTAGAACACACACTCACTCATACACACTCACACACACACTCACTCCCTCTCTCTCTTCAGTTCGTCTGCAGCATGAATGAGGTACGGTTCAGATATCTGCACAAGCGCTCACTCTTGTAATCCATTTTTCACTTGATTTGTGTTTTTTTCACATGTTGAAGGAATGCTTTTATTCAGCAGTGTGAGATGAGCCGCGGCCGTGTGGAAGGGTTAGTGATGAAGCGGTTCAGTGTGTCACACCCTCATCTGGAGCAGGAACACACGCTCTGAATCTGTCAGGAATGCTGAAGATCTGGATCTTGCTGTTGTTCTGCTGGAGACCCTGACTGAGTCTTCATGACACTGAACAGGGTTCAGAGGGTCAGAAGAACCTGACGGCCCAGTTTAAGAAGCTTCTCTGATCTGACAAAAGACCGAATGACGAGCCAAATGGCCTCTTCCTCAGTGGAGGCACCCCTTAATGCCTGTTTTTCACCTTTCATTTCTTCACTTCCATTTTTTCCATGTCTGTCCCGGGTGGAGACGGGCTGGAGCGTGGGCCGAGCTTCACGGGTCTCCATCTCCAGCGCTCTTTTCTTCATTGCCACTGAGAGACAATGCAAGAAATTAATCAAAGGTTTTTATTTATTTAGTCATTTCTGTGAAATAGAGTGATTTTTTTTTAGAGAGAAAAAGGCAATTGAACAATTTTACTATAGTAAACATCAGTGTGACACACTTGAACAGAAATGTCTAGAATGTTTTATTTAAGATCACGTCATCATTTACTCGCCCTCGAGCTCTTCTGAAGCGGTTTGAGTTTATTTGTTCTGCTGAAAACAAAAGAAGATATTCAGAGGAATGTCAGATCTCCCTGACCATAGAAAAAACAGGAAAACTGTGGCTCTCGATGTGGGACAGATCCGCTTCAGTCACTGACATTCTTCCAAATATCTTCCTCTGCGCACTGGGTTAAAAACAACCCAAGTTGGGTTAAACGTTTGATCAACCTGCTGGGTAGTTTTATTGAACTATTATTATTATATAACTGGATTAAAATGAACTCAAAATATGTTGGGAATTAAAAATCAGACACATAATTACTTGAGGAAAAAAATAATAATCAGAAGGCGAACATTTATTAATAACTATTTGATTATTATTGATTAAACATGAATAATTGTTCATTTCCAACATACTTTAAGTTCATTTTAAGTGAGAAATACAGTTTCTCACTCAACCATTTTTAAACTATTGTTGGGTTAAATAAAACAACCCAACCGCTGAGTTTGTTCATATTTAACCCAAGTTGGGTTATTTTTAACCCAGCATATTTTTACTGTGTTTTCATAAACTCGTACAGGTGTACAACAACTCAAATGATGACATCCTTTTAATTTTGGGGTGTACTAACCTTTTCAATTGTACTTCTTTGCTTCGCAAATAACAGTAATAATACAGTTTTAACATGAATGAACACATCTAAATAAAACACTGCCACATAACTGCAGTATTCTTCATGAGTATTCATATTCTCGATCGTAACCTGTGTTTTTATTGCTTTATTCAGTCATTTCTTTATTATTAATCATTTTTGCCGTGTCAATCATCTAAACACTTTATCGCTGGTTTAACAGAAACTTATGTAGTTTCAATCTGTTTGTGTCGTCCTAATTTACATATTCGAGCCCCGCCCACCCACGACAGCGTCATGACGGAACAGTATCTGCTCATTTACATACTAGGCCCCGCCCGCCGTGGCGAGCATGTTCACACATCCACCCGGGATCATCCGCGGAAAAGGAAGAAAATCGCGGGCTGTCAGAAAAGTTTTCCTTCGGGGAGAGGCTCGTGCTCGATCGGGCACAGGACAGTCGCGGGATCGCGCTCGCGGGATTATTAATTGTCACCATAAACTGATATTCATCATGGACGCGCTGAAATCCGCCGGGCGCGCGATCATTCGCAGTCCCAGCCTGGCGAAACAGTCCTGGATCTCCGGGAAACACAAAAGTGAGTTTCACGGCCGTCCATCACACGCTTTCGAGCGTCAGAGCGGTTGTTTGTGTCTGTTTGTAACTTGTGTGCTAAAGCAGGAATTTACTCGCAAATCATTGAACGGTTCAAGTTTTTCAAGTCAGTTCCATTTGAGGAACGTTGCAGTTTAAAGGCATCAGTTGAGGAGGAGATTTAATGATGTACATTTGTCTGTCTCCCAAAAGGGTTGTGAACCGAGAACCGAATGTGTTTTTACGATGATTTTTCTGCTGTTAAATTGTTGACGGTTTTCACTGAAGCTTCAGCGCGATCAGTGTCCGGACGAATGATTCTTTTGAATCGGTTCTTCATGGTAAATCGAAAGGAAACAGATGGAACCCGATTCCCGAACGAAAGTCTCGTATGAGTCGATTCTTTTTTGTTGCTTTGTAAACATGCAGCGAGACGACAGTTATCAGATTCCTGAATGATCGATTCCTATAAAGCGGTTCTTTAAAGTGAATAAAAACCAAGCCGTATGGGTGCGACTCGGAGCAGAATCTGCTGTTCTGTGTGTGTGTGTGTGTGTGTGTGTGTGTGTGTGTGGAGCCTGAGGCGGATGTTGGCAAGCCAGTGTTGCTAGGCGATGCTTTTCAGGTGTGCGTGGATTTTGCTTTATTTGGGGAAGAAGAGGCTCTCTGTGTTTCTGTCAGTCTCCAGTAAAACACACCCTCAGAGGAATTGTTCCAGACCTGCGTGACTCACTTCTTTCAAAGGTGAATTGTTTTTCAAGAATGTTGGCTGCTTTTGCGATAGTTCATGGAAGGGAATGAGCTGTCAAGCCCCAGAATGTTCAAGTGCAGGACAAAAACACCATGGAAGCGGTTCGTCTCACTTGCACACCTTCTTAAACCATTTTTTGATGTTTTTGACCGCCGTGCTCCACATTCACTTTCATTCCATTGAAAAGAGCAGCTGATGCATTCAAAAACATGTTCGGATTTTCTTCAAAAAAGGCCCTTTTGCCGAGAAAGAGAGAGTCGTGTGCTTTAGAACCGTGTCCGGACGGGTAAATGAAGAGTGTTTCTTACACGCTCACGCTCAGCCAGTGTTTGATCTCAGAAGCGGTCAGTCCCGCAGACAGCGGTCATTCCAGCACAGTTTCACAAAAACAAGCTTAACTGGCCGTGAGCGTTTTGTTTGCTCTCTCGGGGAACCTCTCAAACCCTGCCGTCAGCACACTGATGTTTGGACTCTTACAGATGCGTGATCTGTGGTGACCACTCCGCTGCTGACCGGCATGAACATGGGTCACATTATCAGCACATCAGCAGTTTTCATGAACGATGTACGTCATCCATCTGCAGCATTTAAAAAATATGATGTATAATATTTATTATATATTTTTAAGTGTGAAATGTAATGACATTTTTTTTAATCAAATATAGGTATAATATTCGGGAAAATATTTTAAAAATGTATAAATTATATTTATTATATTTTACAAATGTTCATTATACAATTCATTAATCTGTGATATATATGTAGAAAAATTTTATTTTATCTAAAAAATTTATATATTTAATTATAATAATTTATAATTTGATATATATAATTATAAATTTAGAATTGATATTTTTAAAACATAAAATATATTTTAGAAAGTTTAATATATTTAATATAATTAATATTTGTACAATTATATTTATTATAAACATATATATATATAGGCAACAACTCACTGCGTGATGGCCTATAGAATGCAGTTTATATATATATATATATATATATATATATAAAAAATTGAAGAAATGGGGGCAAAATTCCCCGTATGAGATTTTATCTCATATTTATATCATATGATATAGTTAAACAATATCAAAAAATGCTGTTTTTGTTCTGAATGGCTTGAGTACAGGTGTTATACTGATTTTATACAGCAGTTCAATAATGAAGTTAATATGGCGTTATATTTTAGTTTTTTACTTGGAATATTATTTCAAAAAACAAATTCATATTCCTTTTTAATAAAAAACTTATTAAAGTTATAGTTCAATGAAAAGTTTAATGAAAATTCTGTCATCATTTACTCGCCCTCATGGCCATTGTATGCGTTTATGTGTAATAAATGTTGACATTTTTCTCATTTACCACAATAATGACTTTAAATGATCTTTTAGGGGTAATTTCTCACCCATATTTTATGAGTGATTAATTTGTGATTAATTTATCGCCACATCATGTCTATGTATGTGTGTGTGTGTATATATATATATACACTCAGCTAAAGGATTTTGAGGAACATCACACTAATACTGTGTTTGACCCGCTTTCGCCTTCAGAACTGCCTTAATTCTACGTGGCGTTGATTCAACAAGGTGCTTTAGAATTGTTTAGAAATGTTGGCCCATATTGATAGAGGAGCATCTTGCAGTGGATGGAGATTTGTGGGATGCACATCCCGTTCCACCACGTCCCAAAGATGCTCTATTGGGTTGAAATCTGGTGACTGTGGGCCATTTTAGTACAGTGAACTCATCGTCATGTTCAAGAAACCAGTTTGAAAGGATTCGAGCTTTGTGACACGGTGCATTATCCTGCTGGAAGTAGATCAGAGGACGGGTACATGGTGGTCATGAAGGGATGGACACGGTCAGAAACAATGCTCAGGTCGGCCGTGGCATTTAAACGATGCCCAATTGGCACTAAGGGGCCTAAAGTGTGCAGAGAAAACACCCCCATACCATTACACCACCACCACCAGCCTGCACAGTGGGAACAAGGCACGATGGATCCATGTTCTCGTTCTGTTCACGCCAAATTCTGACTCGACCATCTGAATGACTCCACAGAAATCGAGACTCATCAGACCAGGCGACATTTCTCCAGTCTTCAATGGTCCAATTTTGGTGAGCTGGTGCAAACCGTAGTGTAGATGAGTGGTACCGGTGGGGTGTTCTGCTGTTGTAGGTTGAGCGTGTTGTGGCTTCACACATGCTTTGCTGCAGACCTCGGTTGTCACGAGTGGTTATTTCAGTCAAAGTTGCTCTTCTATCAGCTTGAATCCGTCGGCCCGTTCTCCTCTGACCTCCGGCATCAACAAGGCATTTTCTCCCACTGGACTGCCGCATACTGGATGCTTTTCCCTTTTCACAGCATTCTTTGTAAACCCTAGAAATGGTTGTGCGTGAAAATCCCAGTCACTGAGCAGATTGTGAAATACTCATCTGGCACCAACAACCACGCCACGCTCGAAACTGCTTCAATCTCCTTTCTTTCCCATTCTGACGTTCAGTTTGGAGTTCAGGAGATTGTCTTGAGCAGGACCACAGCCCTACATGCACTGAAGCAACTGCCATGTGATTGGTTGATTAGAGAATTGCATTAATGAGGAATTGAACAGGTGTTCCTAATAATCCTTCAGGTGAGAGTAGAGATATATGTATATATATATATATGTGTGTATATTTGTTCTCTCCAATTATTCTTTAATTAACATGCCTTTAACTTGGTCAGTGTGAGACCCTTATCTATGATGATTCCAGCATGATTGGACAGCAGCATCGTTCCTGGGGCCGATTCTCTGTGGTGACGGTACGGTGGATTGGGTCACGGTCCTGCAGGAGACTTAAGTCCTCTTCCTGTGCTCATTTTCTCATATCAGCGGAGAGTCTCGCTGCACGAGCGCGGCAGACGGTCGCTGTTGTTTCGAGCCTGTGTTCACAGGAAGTGTGTCTCATGCAGCACTCGGAGCGTGACGCGTGAAACCACAGCAGTTTTACACTGAACACATGATGCGTTTCTAGATAGATGCGACGGACTGTAGATTTTAGTCATTATGTGGCCACTTTTGGCATCTGGAGTTCTCCAATTACGATTTCCATTGTTAAACTGATGGTTCTGACTCTGAGCTCTGATTGGATGTCATGTTTAAAGGCAGGGTAAAATACAGATATACCGCTGCATTACTGCAAACAGCCACAGGTAAAGGATAGTTCACCAAAACAAATGACCTCCTGCTTTACTCTCCCTCAAGCCATCCTAGGTGTTTATCTTCTTCGAACACAATCTGAGATATATTTAAAAAGATCCCGCCTCTTCCAAACTTTATAATGGGAGTGAATGGAGGACGAGATTTTGAAGCCCAAAAAGTGCATCCATCCATCATAAATATAATCCATACGACTGCAGAGGGTTAATAAAGGCCTTCTGAAGTGATGGGGTTTTGTAAGAAAATTGTCCATATTTAAAACTTTTGACTATAATAACTAGCTTCCAGCAGGCGGCCGTACACAAACCGCACCACGGGAGTGACCTCTGACCCCTGTGTGACCAATCAAACTCAAGCTGCTCTTCTCTTATATTGAAATCCTCCCACATTTCTCTTTTAAAATGACCATTTTAGACTTCTAGTTTTTGACTGGTGTTTTGTTTTGCTCTCTCCTCTTATCTTCTGCGGTTGTCGTTAGGTCATGCGTCGGGTCAGAGGTCACTCTTACGCCACAAATCAATGCGTAATAAAGTTTTGAACCTATATTTTTCTGACAAAAACACATCGCT
>CM074279.1:32507909-32520409 GCA_037194245.1 Opsariichthys bidens
GTCATTACACACATTATGTCATTCATCACATTAAACTTTCCACGAGTTTACAACAATGATTTTGAAGTTTATATGCAATTTTTGTGAAGTAAAATGGGTTTGAGTGGCATTTCATGTCGACTTGAAAGGTCATTTTGATGAGGATAAAGAGAGGAAGTGTGTGTTAGTGTGTGTTAGTGTGTGTTAGTGTGTGTCAGTGTGTGTCAGTGTGTGTGTGTCAGTGTGTGTCAGTGTGTGTTAGTGTGTTAGTGTGTGTCTGTTAGTGTGTGTGTGTTAGTGTGTGTGTGTTAGTGTGTGTGTGTCAGTGTGTCTGTGTGTGTCAGTGTGTGTGTGTGTGTGTCAGGGTGAGATCTCTCTCTCTCTCTCTCTCTCTCTCTCTCTCTCTCTCTCTCTCTCTCTCTCTCTCTCTCTCTCTCTCTCTCTCTCCTCTCTCTCTCTCTCTCTCTCTCTCTCTCTCTCTGTCATCTCTTGTTTCATCATCTGACTGAACAATGCCTCTTATTCTGCTCTTCCCATCTCTCTGTCCCAGACGGCATGATCGGCGCTCCTGGAGTTCACACTCTCCCAGCAGCCTCCGTGTGCGTCTCCGCTGCGCTCGAGCCTCAGATTTGACTGCTAACTCCCTTTTGAAGCATGTGCATGAGCTTCCACACTGAGGACAGTTTGGTGTAGAATTGAAACGGTTTTCACTCAGAAATTTGCTATTAAATTTAACAAACATAAGGTTAGAAACGCATTAAATTAGTTGCAGAAGTGTTTATTTTCTCTACAGTGTCGTATATCAGAGAGAAACACTTCTCAAACGAGAACAGATGTGGGCGGGGCTTGATTGTGTCTGTGGGAATTGATTGGATGGTGGTGGTTTGCTATTGGTGGATCTCATGTGAGTGACGGGTTGCCCCGCCCTCGTCATCAGAGATGCTGTGAGAGGAAGATATTCTGATTCAAGATTATGAGGAACATGAATTTAACACCAGGAATAAATCATTTACAGTAAACACTGCAGTATAAAACATGAGAATGGCCAATTTTTGGTGACTTTTAAATGTGAAATTTTGATTTTAAAAAGACTGAAATGGTATTCCATAAGCAGATGGACACTCAGCATGTTATTGTGTGTAATGTACAGCGTGAGACTTCTGCACATTGTGAATATCATCAGAACTGTCCTGCAGGTTTTCCCGAGCACTCCTTGAGGAGTAACCCTCTTCTTAAAGTCTGGAGCGAGTCTCCCTCTAAGTGCTGTTTTCAGCGGATGCCGGTTTGGAAAAGCTGATCTCACACTGTAATCAGAGCAAACCCCAGACGGGCAGATGTTGATTCAGCAGGTCTGTGATTGACACTGAGGTCGAATCCTGAAGAAGCCGCACGGATGGGTCGGCGCAGACCGTAGGGAACGTGATTACAGTGTCATCGGAGACGCTCACAGGAAAGGTTTATGTAAACTGAAGTGACTCGTCTCTGCCTTCGAGAGACGGCCTGACCCTGGCCGGAGCTGGAAATGAGATCCAGGAAATTGGGAATTTAACTTTGGAGTGTGGAAGCGGAGAACATAATGGCTGTTTCAAAAGCTAGTGAGCTGCTTATGTAGGGAGCGTTTTAAGGCATGATCACACACAGGCTGTTCCTCCTCGCCGTGAAGCGCTGTGGAAGTTTGAGATCGCGGCTCTGCTTTCACGACAGACGTGTGAGAAACTTCAGTTCTCTTTGATACAGAAGGAATGTGTGATTTGTGAACAAATCTAATCTTTTAATATATCGTTGGATACAGTTCACAAATGGAGTGTTCGCTCCGTTTGATCGTCCAATAATCTCTCTACGACTCGATCGGCCGATCTTACAAACCGATTTGCCAGAATTTGATGATTTAAAACCATAAAAATGTGTCGCTGACACGCATGTAAACATACAGATCCTGTTTTGTAACATTGTGAAGGATTAGTAATCCATAAATCGTCATTTAGAGCAGGATTCACAATGATGCGGATCTGGAGGAAATCCTCACGGAGTGACGGTGACACGCTCCCGGCCGGAGCTGTTATCCCGCGTCATCCAAAGTTCGTCCGGTGGAAGCTCGTGCAGAGACCCGCCGGACGCTGCTTTACCGCTCGGATCGACGGGCCTTGATTTACTGTATGCCACAGAATATGAGAGAGATATCAGCGGGAAATCTGAAGGGATTCGAATCAAATGATGTCTTGTTTTTGAACAGTTATAAGCTTTTACTCTTGTAAAAGTGCTTCTCACACTTTAAATCCTTAAAATGTCTTCAGGGGAAAAGAAATGAAGGTTTTTCAGGAAAACATTCCAGGATGGAAAGGTCATGTGATGTAGGAGGAAGTACCGCTCCAGTGTTTATAAAGAGAACGTCAAAGACTAAATCAAGCGGCCTTCACAAAAAAGGTAAAACAGTGATGTTGGACGCTTATGAAGTTTGAGGACAAAATGAGTTTTTCGCCCGCAGTACTTCCTCCTACGTCACGTGACCTTTCCAGCGTGATGACGTGATGTGTGGCGCATCAGAGCAGCGCAAGACCAGCATTTGAGGTTAAAAAGTATATAATGTTCATTTTTTGTATCAAATGTGCGACGGTTTCTCTAGATCAGACTCTTATTCCTCGTCTGGATCATGTAGAGTCTTTGAAGCTGCACTGAAACTGACATTTGGACCCGTTGAACCCCATTGAAGTCCACTATATGGAGAAAAATTTCCTCTTCATTTCTTTTCCACTGAAGAAGGAAAGACATGAACATCTTGATGACATGGAGGAGAGGGAATGATCAGGACATTTGAATTCTGAAGTGATCTAATGCTTTAACAGAGAGTTTATATCACTCAAAGATTGGATGATCAGTTTGTATTGAAAATAATACTGAATAGCACCGCTAAGAGCTCCTCTGGCTCTTGATCTTTTACGGGAACTGATCTGAACTATTCCAACCAGGACCGGTCATCGCGTCCCGACTGATCCGGAGACGCTCCTGCGCACAGCGACTCCCAACAACCTCCTCATGGAGAGCGATGGCCTGCTTAAATAATCCCCACCGATCAGGTGAGCGGGACACAGGGCTTTTCCATGAGAGAAGAGGGATATCTCCAGGGTTTCTCTGACAGAAATGGGAAAACACTCTGACTTTCCGCTGGTTTCATCATCTGAACTCGCTGGAGATACACAAACACCTGGAGAGATCGTGCATGAATATGTCACTGTTTTTGATTTTCACACCGATCAATAAAAGTCAGTATTTAGTTTGTGAGAGGATCAAGCGAGGCTGTGAGGGAAAACAGTGGATTGTTTTCAACTTGAAGCCCAAATGTTCGTCATATTAAGCGATCGAGTCTCTTCAGAAAATTTGGAGAAAACCGTTGAATTCATATGGATTCGTTTCACGATCTCTTTATGAACCGTTTGAAGCGTCTCTCTGTCGGTGGAGGGACAGACATCTCAGATCTCATCAACAGTGAACGAAGGTCTTACTGGTGCTGATCGCTGTGAGGGAGAGGAATGAGTGACAGAAACCTCATTTTTGGGAGAACTAACCCTTTAAGTTCAACATGGCCTGAGCAGAAATCTGGCTGTTTTCTTGCAGATTGGAGTGTGACGGATGACCTGATCGCACTACATTAACACCCGAGATCGCTGAGATCTGGATCCGACTCTGAAGGCCTCTTTAAGATGTCTGACAATGACAGAAAAATTCATTCGAAACGTTGGGACTCGTCAGTGTTTCAGTGAAGCAGTCTGAGCGTCTCTCATCTGCGATGCCTAAATCTTCCGGCTGCGTGTTTTAGTGTTGGGTTATAAATGTAAAATAATTTCTTTCACAATATGAACAGAAACCACATCAGTGATGCTCTTCTGAAGTGTTTTGTGTAGGATTGTCTGTCCGGTCTCAGTGCTCGGCGTCAGGATGGCAGTCAGATTCTTGTGTAGATGTTATCTAGTTCTGACCCACATTTCCTGCTGTATTTACATCCTGCGCAGAAACTGAAACCTCATCTGACGCGCCGTTCCTCTGAATCATTTACACTAGACAAACTCAAGATACTGGAGAAGTCCAAGTTCACCGACTGTGAGGACGAACAGAAACGCACTGAAACGAAGGGAATGATTTATTGATTTATTGATTTACACATATATTTATTGTGCTGGATTTATTTTCAAATCTTACAGAACACGTAATTCACTCTGAAGACGCGTTTCATTCTGAAACCTGAAGCACATTTATTGATCAACCCGTCAAAATAAAAGCTTCATGAAATACAGTCTAAAAATGAAGACGGTTCTTGGATGAAAATCACAAAAATCGTTTTATAAGTGCAATTTATTAACCTAGTATTTTATCTCAAATAAATTCGGGAAAAAAAGTGGTTGACTCCAAAAGATGTAACAAAAGTTTAGAGCTGTTATGTGAGAATCAGCCTCAGTTAATCTGATGTGCAGCACTTAAAAACAGGTTGAATGTGAATGAATGTTTTAGGTCACAGCAGGAAATGTCTGATGTTCTTGGTGGGTTTGATGAACTGAAACCAGGCGTTCTGGGCCGTCTGGACCCGCGAACAGTGTTTCATGGGTGAGGCCTGCCGTCTTCTTCTCTTTGACATTTAATCACATTAAATGTGAGAAACGCAGTGGGGTCCTGCCGAATTCATTCGTCTCATTATTCTGTACGTTTTACAAGTGGGATGCAAAAATGAGAAATTTGCGATCTGTGCAACACGTGGATAGAAACGGCCTGAGGGCTGATTTTAGTTTAGCGTTA
Organism: Opsariichthys bidens; assembly: GCA_037194245.1. Classification (NCBI taxonomy): domain Eukaryota; kingdom Metazoa; phylum Chordata; class Actinopteri; order Cypriniformes; family Xenocyprididae; genus Opsariichthys; species Opsariichthys bidens. The sequence continues at coordinate 32,512,674 of CM074279.1, forward strand.
AAACAAAACGTGTTTTTAGGGACCATTTCTTCAGTTTCTTCAGTTAAAGGCCAACTGGATGGAACGTTTCTGGAGGCCGCAAAATTCACCGATTATTTTGCACATATTTGCTTTTTCGATAACAAAACTGCAAAAACTGGATGGAAACTTGAGTGTGAAACTCCAGTGCAAAAATGAATTCTTGTGAGTAAAAAGTAAAGTGTGTTTTCTTCCTCCTCAATAATCAGTCTAGAATTATTGATTCTCTCCAAGGGATTCTCTCTGTTTTATCATAATGCAATATATATATATCACAGAAAAACTAAATATTACAGTGTCGGACAGTGCTTTACATGAAAATAATCATTGATTAAGAACATTTGAAATCAGACAGCGTTTTGGCTGATGGTTAAATCAGAAATGTTATTGGTCTCATATGCTCAAGTTCTCCAGCGAGGAATGCAGAACTCCTGAGCCGAACTTAAAGGCCAAATAAAGTGTTTAAATGAGTGTGAAATCTCTTCTCTCTCTCGCTCCTCTGGTGAGTTTCTGGTCCCGACGGCTCGGTATTAATGAACCTGTTGGGTATGAGGGAATATTTAAGATGATGGTTTATGAAATATTAGTGAGATGCGTCCAAACACAAGCGTGTGTTCGGGGAGCCGCGGATCTTCGGCTCATATTCCCTTTGAAGGTTGTTTATGAGCGCAGCTGTAAACATGGCAGACGTGATTTCTTTAATCTCACTTCTGTTTCCTCTCTGCTCCACCCGTCTCTCTCTCTCTCTCTCTCTCTCTGTCTCTCTCTCTGTCTCTCTGTCTCTGTCTCTGTCTCTCTCTGTCTCTCTCTCTCTCTCTGTCTCTCTCTCTCTCTCTGTCTCTCTCTCTCTCTCTGTCTCTCTCTCTCTCTGTCTCTCTCTCTCTCTCTCTCTCTCTCTCTCTGTCTCTCTCTCTGTCTCTCTGTCTCTGTCTCTGTCTCTCTCTCTCTCTCTCTGTCTCTCTCTCTCTCTCTGTCTCTCTCTCTCTCTGTCTCTCTGTCTCTGTCTCTGTCTCTCTCTGTCTCTCTGTCTCTGTCTCTGTCTCTCTCTGTCTCTCTCTCTCTCTCTCTGTCTCTCTCTCTCTCTCTGTCTCTCTCTCTCTCTGTCTCTCTCTCTCTCTGTCTCTCTCTCTCTCTCTGTCTCTCTGAAATATTTAGTGTAAATAATAAATTGTGTAATCTGATTGTAGGGTATATAAATATATATCATTAAAATAAATACAATTAAAATGAATAAAATTGTAGGTTCTAAAATAGGCCTAAAGGCACAATATGTAATTGTTGCCACTAGAGGTCGCCTGTTCAGAACAAAGCGTCGTTTGCTGTTCATTTGTTGACTTGTGTTCTACATTATCCCAGATGTTTCCAAGAATGTTGAAATCCAGAGCAGCTCTTCAGAAGATTATGGTGTCGTCATTCAGTTCGGTTTGAGTTTTGTTCTCTCGTGATGGTGTCCGTCAAGTTGAATCGCTGATATTACAGAATATTAATTGTCTTTTAAGAATTTGTTGAGTTTTGCAGCGTCATTTAAAAGCAGGTTCATCTGAAGTAAATGACCACAATAATGGACTGCTTTAAAGTAATGGGCTTCTCTCTGAGAATAATAGAATAACAGACTCCTCTCTTTTCCAAAAGTGTCTGAAGTCAGACGCGAGTAACGCAGATGTGCCGTGTTTGAGGTGATGGAGATCAGGAAATCCTCTCGCACAGAACCACGTGATCAACAACCACTCATTCATCAAATCTGCATGAATCAGTGTCCATTTTCATTCCATACGTGCGTCACACATTCAGAGGCTTGACCTCAGATTTCACACAGAATGAACGTTTGTTTGTTTGTTTAATTTATCATTTAATTGTTTAGTTCATGTGTTTCTTTCTTTTGTTTGTTTTTGCTGGCTTGTTTCATTGAATCTTTGTTTTGTTTATTTGTTTGTTTTTCTTTTGTTCTATATTTTTGTTAATTTTTTTAGTTCATTGTTTGTGTCTTTTCTTGCGTGTTTTCTGTCGCTCTGAGACTCATTGATACGAGGCAGACGCTGGAGAGGGGCGGAGAACTGCCTCAGATGTGTGTCCTTGCCCTCTGACCTTCACCTCTGACCTTCACCCCTGCCACAGGCCGACGCTGATGTGGGTTAAACACACTCAGTATGGGGTTTATGTGTGTGTGTTCAGCGACGTGTCGATCAATATCCTGATGGTTGCGAATACGAGGAAGCAGCTCAATCTATTAAGATGATCCACTCATCTTTCATTCCTCTTCCTCATGTGGTTCTTCACCCGTAAGAAATGAAGATATTTTTGATCGAATGCGATGGTTCAGTGAGTCTCTATCGACAGCACGATCACTGATTCATGAAGCTTCACGAATCTTTTGTTTTGAATCAGTGATTCGGAGCATGGATCAAACCGACAAACTCACGTGAACTATTGATATAATGAAACGATTCGAAACACTTATCGTGACGAAGCCTCGTTTACTGAACTCACGTGACTTTGTCGGTTTGATTCACGCTCCGAACCCCTGATTCAAAACAAAAGATTCGTGAAGCTTCATGAATCAGTGTTTTGAAATCGTCCATCATTAGATACAGTTTTTGCACACAAAAAGTATTTTCGTCGCTTTTTAACGTTAAGGTTGCACCACTGTAGTCACATGACCTGTTTTAAATACGTCTTTAGTTTCTTTCTGGACCTTGAAAGTGTCTTGATTACATTGATTATATATTATATTATTTTAATGTATTATATAAGTTATAATATAATTATATTAATAATAATATAATATCATTTTAAGATTGTATTGCTGTCTATGGACGAGTCATAAACCTCTTGGATTTCATCAGAGTTCTGAAGGTGAGCGGGTGTAGAGCGACACGACGGACGGGAAAGAACCTTTAATGCTGTTATTTCTGTGATTCTCTGGGATTGTTTTACTGTCTGTTGTTTCTCAAACTACAACAGAAAATGTTGAATATAAATGCAGTTTTTTGCTTTCATTGTCCTGAAATGTGTCTAAAACATCCTGGTGTTTCTGAGCAACAGAACATAAAGCTGTAAGCTTCACTTCTTCCGCTCCTCGTGTTTTCACACTCTTCACTCCGAGTGGACGTACATCGCTGGGGTCACGGTTACTGTTGTTATGGATATAAACGCCGGATCTCCGGCGCAGGTGTCGAGGATAAAAGGACCTGATTGAAGACTGTTTTAATGAAGGATTGTGTGAGGCGTGTTTCAGCGGCTTCAGTGTTGGGCAGCTTTATTTCCTCAGATAATGAGTGTGTGTGTGTGTGTGTGTGTGTGTGTGTGAGTATTCCCTACGTTATGGGGACCAAATGTCCCCACAGGTACAGTAATAGTAGTAAATGTTGATCTTGTGTGAATCATGAGGAAACAAGCTTATAAATCATACAGAATGATCTTTTTTGAAAATGTAAAATAGCAGAACATTTTGTGTGATGGGTAGGTTTAGGGGTTGGGGGGGGCAGAATGTACAGTTTGTACAGTAGAAAAACCATAAAAACCATTACGCCTATGGAATGACCCCATAAACCATGAAAACACAACGTGTGTGTGAGCGTGTGTGTGCGTGTGTGTGTGTGTGTGTGTGTGTGTGTTTCATGTTGCCGTGTTTTTGCATCATGCTCATGTGAATCCCGTCTCTCTAGAGCTGCCGGAGAACTGGACGGACACGCGGGAGACGCTGCTGGAGGGGATGGTGTTCCAGCTGAAGTATCTGGGCGTGACGCTGGTGGAGGAACCCAAAGGAGAAGAGCTGTCGGCCGCTGCGGTCAAGAGGATCGTTGCCACGGTAAGACTCGGCTGTGGAAACAGTTTTCACTGCAATTTTTAGTTACAAAGAAACTGCGTTGAATTAAATGTGAAATTTGGAAATAGTTTTTTTCTGACTTTGAAAAGTCACTTGTGACTGTGCGACCATCACTGCACCGGCCAGTGACTGACAGGGCAAAGGTCATGTGCACTTTAAATGTCATGACGTTTCATCTGTCCTAACCACACGCGACTTTCCATGTTAATCGAGTTTTTGTCCTAACTATTTTCGATTTTAGAAACGTTATTTTTCTGGAACAACAACAGAAAGTATGTGCTTTAATAAAGAGAGAATCACCTCAGATCTTCAAACTCAATCAAAGGAAACAAGGACGTTCAAACGGTGAACAGACAAGTGCATTCTATGACAGCGATTGTTCAGTTTATTTGAATCATGTTAAAACGGTGTAATATTCATGAATTTGATGCGCTGATCCATTTCGTAGCGAGTGGCGGGAGCTCCACAATAGAGCCCGCCCACACGCTCTTCTGATTGGCTGTGGTGTTTGATTGATGGAGTCCATCAACACCTCAAAGATTCAGTCGTTTCCTCTTCATGGTTCAACATTTCATTCAGTAACGTTTGGCAGTTTTGATTTATATGCAGTTTAATGTTGATGATCGTGTTATTTTACATGTTCTTCTAGCGCTTCTTCTTCGTCTGTGTTTTGATCTGAATATTTATTTTCAGAGATGTGTAATCTTCTAACCCTACTGTATATCAGTGAAAACATGGGAATTACATCAATGACGTGGAAGGGGTTAAAAGAACCACTTTTTCTTAGTGTGAAGATCATTTTAAAATCTATAAAGACTCTTTTGTGGAATGGAGAGATTCAGAGGATGTTAAAGGAATCATGGTTGCCTTTATTTAAGAGTGTAAGTGAATTTAAGGGAAAAATGCTACAAAAGTGTAGAATTTGATGCTTTTAAGCTCTAATCTGTCTCTAATGGTTTGTAAGTGGTGCCGATGGGTGTGTGTGTGTGTGTGTGTCTCGGGGGGTTTCTGGGTGTGGTTCTGTGTGAACAGGCTGGATCCTGTCTTGATGTTGTTTTGAGGTTATTAAACACTCCAGATTGTTGCCATTCAGTAATAAAAATCCGCCGCATACCGAACTGAGTGTGTCAGCCTGTGTGTGTGTGTGTGTGTGTGTGTGAGTGTGAGTGTGTGTGTGTGTGTGTATTCCCTACGTTATGGGGACCAAATGTCCCCACAGGTACAGTAATAGTAGTAAATGCTGATCTTGTGTTGATCATGAGGAAACAAGCTTATAAATCATACAGAATGATCTTTTTTGAAAATGTAAAATAGCAGAACATTTTGTGTGATGGGTAGATTTAGGGGTGGGGGGGGGCAGAATGTACAGTTTGTACAGTAGAAAAACCATTACACCTATGGAATGACCCCATAAACCATGAAAACACACATATATAAAAGGTCTTTAAGTCTGTGCAAAGTATAGATTGTTATAAAAATATCAGAGAAATTTATTCCATATTTATGACTAATTTTAGCATGTTAATTTATTTAGTAAATTTTATTTAAACTTTTTAATTTATTAAAAGAAATTGTATTTTAATATTATATATATATATATATATATATATATATATATATATATATATATATATATACAGTACTGTGCAAAAGTTTTAGGCAGGTGTGAAAAAATGCTGTAAAGTAAGAATGCTTTCAAAAAGAAACTTGGTAATAGATTATATTTATCAATTAACAAAATGCAAAGTGAGTGAACAGAAGAAAAATCTAAATCAAATCCATATTTGGTGTGACCACCCTTTACCTTCAAAACAGCATCAATTCTTCAAGGTACACTTGCACAAAGTCAGGGATTTTGTAGGCATATAGTTAGGTGTATGATTAAACAATTATACCAAACAGGTGCTAATGATCATCAATTCAATATGTAGGTTGAAACACAATCATTAACTGAAACAGAAATAGCTGTGTAGGAGGAATAAAACTGGGTGAGGAACAGCCAAACTCAGCTAACAAGGTGAGGTTGCTGAAGACAGTTTACTGTCAAAAGTCATACACCATGGCAAGACTGAGCACAGCAACAAGACACAAGGTAGTTATACTGCATCAGCAAGGTCTCTCCCAGGCAGAAATTTCAAGGCAGACAGGGGTTTCCAGATGTGCTGTCCAAGCTCTTTTGAAGAAGCACAAAGAAACAGGCAACGTTGAGGACCGTAGACGCAGTGGTCGGCCAAGGAAACTTACTGCAGCAGATGAAAGACACATCATGCTTACTTCCCTTCGCAATCGGAAGATGTCGAGCAGTGCCATTAGCTCACAATTGGCAGAAAACAGTGGGACCCTGGTACACCCATCTACTGTCCGGAGAAGTCTGGTCAGAAGTGGCCTTCATGGAAGACTTGCGGCCAAAAAGCCATACCTCCGACGTGGAAACAAGGCCAAGCGACTCAACTATGCACGAAAACACAGGAACTGGGGTGCAGAAAAATGGCAGCAGGTGCTCTGGACTGATGAGTCAAAATTTGAAATATTTGGCTGTAGCAGAAGGCAGTTTGTTCGCCGAAGGGCTGGAGAGCGGTACACGAATGAGTGTCTGCAGGCAACAGTGAAGCATGGTGGAGGTTCCTTGCAAGTTTGGGGCTGCATTTCTGCAAATGGAGTTGGGGATTTGGTCAGAATTAATGGTATCCTCAATGCTGAGAAGTACAGGCAGATACTTATCCATCATGCAATACCATCAGGGAGGCATCTGATTGGCCCCAAATTTATTCTGCAGCATGACAACGACCCCAAACATACAGCGAAAGTCATTAAGAACTATCTTCAGTGTAAAGAAGAACAAGGAGTCCTGGAAGTGATGGTATGGCCCCCACAGAGCCCTGATCTCAACATCATCGAGTCTGTCTGGGATTACATGAAGAGAGAGAAGCAACTGAGGCTGCCTAAATCCACAGAGGAACTGTGGTTAGTTCTCCAAGATGTTTGGGCCAACCTACCTGCCGAGTTCCTTCAAAAACTGTGTGCAAGTGTACCTAGAAGAATTGATGCTGTTTTGAAGGCAAAGGGTGGTCACACCAAATATTGATTTGATGTAGATTTTTCTTCTGTTCACTCACTTTGCATTTTGTTAATTGATAAATATAAACTATTAACATGTCTATTTTTGAAAGCATTCTTACTTTACAGCATTTTTTCACACCTGCCTAAAACTTTTGCACAGTACTGTATATATATACTATTATACTATTTAATAATATTTTGATTTTAAAAATATATATATTTTCAGTTTCAGTTTTAAATTTAGTTGTTTAATTTTATGTGCTTTTTATTAGCTGTATTTTTTTATATTTCATTTTAGCTTTATTTTTTATTTCAGTTTTAGCTTTAATTAGTAATTTTAGTACTTCAACTTATTTTATTTCTGTTAATTTCAGGCAACATTTCTAATAACTAAGTAATTTTACTCTTATTTAAATTGACTTTTTTCAATTTCAGTTTTGTGTTGATAATAGATGTAGTTTTATTGGTAACGTTTACAATAAGGTTCATTAATTAACATGAACGAAGAATGAACAAGACTTCTGTAGCATTTAATGATCTCAGTCAAAAGTTGTATTTAACATTAGGTTATGCTCTGTGAACTAAATGTATTTTATTAACTAACGGTAACAAATATCAATAAATGTTATAAAAATACATCGTCCACAGTTAGTTCATACATTAACACTAATTAACACTATATATATTAATGAAGCTTTAGTTAACAGTAACAAGAGCTGAAAGTGTGCGGCTCACTGCGCAAGATGCTGAAAAAACAACGAAATCATTTAAAAGCCTCCAGAATCCGCTGACCCGCTCGATAAAGCCGTGTTTCTGTCTCTCTCTCAGGCTA